>JAKUCV010002163.1:0-84770 GCA_028386065.3 Turnera subulata | reverse complement strand
AAGTTGTAACTTAATAAAGAATTAAATACATTCAGCTCACATTTCCTTAAACTGTATGCAAAACATAGTAATTAAATTCAATCCATGTGGTGGGCCCCATCAAGATACCTAGCACAACATTGATATTTTAGTCTTTGGACAGAAAATATCAACTTGTAAGTGGTACTCTCAGTGTAGTGATCAAATATTGACAATTAGGCCTGTCAAATAATAAGCCTTTCTTTGGACCGACTTATCACCCACATGGCATACCTGATAATCGTCACATATTTATTACTACAAGTGTATGTGAAATTTGGCCAAATAATAATCCTCCTTTGGGCTGATATACTATTCGCATAAATTTCACATACAAGCATCTCATATTTTAAAATAGATTAATCTACGCAAGAGAGGTTACTTTGGTAACATGTTGCTTCAACTAATCTACTAAAATACTCGACATCCCAAAATAATAGAATACTGAATATTGAATTTAATTTCAAACATATGTTTTGCAAGGAATAAAATATTCCTTAATTTTAGTCAACTTGGGCAAATTGTAAAATAATATACTCGCAAGGACTAAATTGTAATTGTATCATGTAAGGATGGGAATGACAGAAACTAAACTGTAGGGACCAAAGTGAAATCTACTTAACAAATCACCCACGGTATGTGATTTAAACCATCTGCAGCAATTTCAAAATTCCCCAACTGTGGCGCATGCCACAACACAGTGATTTATTGGATCTATAGCACACATAGTAAAATAATATGATGTGGAAATTATGAATTAAATTGCATGCCCAATTTATTAAATCCAAAAGCAATCACCCAGAACCAAAAGCATGTATTGAATTTAATTGTTTACCAAAACAATGTTTATTTATTAAAGAAATTGCCCCACGAAAATCGCGTACCGTATGCGACTTCCACATTAATGCGATTTCCACATTAACCAGATGCGGCAAAATTCTCAAAAACATGAAGAATTTGATTTTGACGAAAAATAATAAATCAAATTTGATAGTTGAATCTTGAACCAAAACACATGGCAAGCAGCATGTCATGAATACCATAGAGACGTGGCCGCATAAGACCGCTTTACCTGATGCGTTTTTTTCAACCGGAGGCCATTGTTTCTACACTCAGATTTTTTTTTTCACAAAAACAAACCGAATCCACAAAACCATGTTCAATTTTCTATAAGCAATTCAATTAAAAGCTTTTCGTCGCATGATCAAAGTTGCAAACAGCTTGCAAACAAAATCAATATTCATGCAAAAATTGAATCGTTTCCTTACAAAATTGAACCGAAAAGGAAAAACTTCATGATATCTAATAATTTATTCAAGTAGGCTCCGCTACCACTTGTTAGAATAATTACTTTATGCCACAAATATCTTGATAAATTAATAGACAATCAAGAAGAATAATTAGGTACTGCAAGGCGTACCTGAATCCATGATGAACAACTTTGTATAATGACTTGAGAGGATTTGGAGCTTCCAAGATTTGGTTCCAACGCCTTATGTGTTTTTTTCTGTGATGGGGCAGAGAAAACTGACGCAGGAATAATCTTGGGGACCACAACCCTATATTATATCCTTTATATACTAGGTCAATTAGGGTTCCCATAAAACTCTAATTACTAGTATTGGGTTTCTACACATAAAAGCTCATACCAACAAGATGTTTCTAGAGCCCAAAATAGATCACGTAATGGCCCCATAAAATTAGACAGTCTTTAATATAATTGTAATTAATAATATAAGCCCACATATATTAAATAATTTCAACAAAAGTATGTTCGGTTTGTTTGCTGCCCTTTTTTTTATTATTTTTAGATATGGTTGGTTGTTCTAATGGTCTATGATCTTCGGTAATTCTTCTAATAAAATTGATATTTTACCAAAAATAAAGAAACTTGTATCAATACTTTAAACTTCGCAGATGGGAGACCCTATTACTACTCAGAAGCAAAAAAAAAAAAAATGAATAATGAATACACATAAGTGGAATTAATAATAACAAAGACAGAAATTGGTGTCAACTCGACAAAAGAAGAGTGATACATAGTAACCATGATAACGGTTTGATGTAGATAGCATTTTAACTATAGCAACAGTCTGGTGTGATTGTTAGTAACAAAAAAAATAACCATGATACCGGCATTTTAACTCGCGAAAGGAGAGGTATAATCACAAGTCACGAGTCTAATGCAAGTGACATTAAATCGATTGTGGTTGGGTGCACAAATGTCTTATACTTAAATATTGTACAAATAGAATTCTACATGGTGTAGATTGCAAATCCTTTGATTCCTAAATTTTTTCAAAATTTGTAGGTATTTTTGCGCTAATAACTTTTTGATGGTCAACCATATCTCCATAACGTGCTGGGAGACATCATAAAACTTCTCTTTACTCAAACCAAAAGCTAAGATTTTTTATATGGTGGAATGTATTGCAGGTAAGTGGTGTCATCAGGATTTTCAACCTGGTTCGAAAAACCTGTCTAATAACAACCCTAGCTCCATCCTCGGGTTTGGAAAAATTATTATGCAATATTTTAATACAAAAATACAGCCCGCAATACTGCGTAGTATTGTCGCATTTCATTAAGAACAGAGTCGGATCCAGGGGGCCAGGCCCCCTAAGATCAAAATAATATATTTATGCCATCCTGGGGTCAAGTCTCATCTCACCCATTTTGGCTTTTTTTTTTCCAAAAAAAATGAAAGCACCCACAGACCCCCCCAAGAAATTAACTTGGTAAATTCGGCCCCTATAAAACTAAATACAACCATAGAATGTATATATTTAGCCCTCACAAAAAATTAAGTTGGTCCCCCTACCCAACAAAAAAAATTTCTGAATCCGCCGCCCCTGATTAAGAAATAATTATCAAACAAAGTGACTACCTATCCTATGTCATATATAAATCCTAATAAGGTTTTTATATTATTATAATCGTTTTAAATTTAAATCAAACTACTTATTATCTCGTAAATCTTGGCTACGTGTATGTCACCACAACGCAAAGCTAGCTTGCCTGTGTTTCCATGGGCAATAACTGTTGCTCTTTCTTGGAATGATGTGTAGATTGTCCGGAGATAAGGATTGTTGTCTACACCAATGTCCTGCAAAAGAAAATGGATCAATTATTATATATAGATTCTATCGGAAACCAATTAGACCAAGGGATTATATAGCGAATTAATCCATATTGCTCTCCTTTAAGTTTGTAGGCTTAAAATCTTGTTTAATAGGAATTTTGGTTTTTGTACTCACCTTCTTTATTAAATCCGGTCTTTGTAATCACTTTCATAGATTGTTGTCCTTAAACTACCCTATTTTTATTAAATTTAGTACTTCCGACCACCAAATGATGATCGGACAACAGGCTTAAAGAACGAAGAATTACTAGTTAAGGTAAAATGGATAACATATCAATGTGCCAAGAATTAGTTAGTTAAGTAATTCAATGGCCATCCTAGCTAGGTTGTTTGCCAAGAATTATTAGTTAAAGTAAAATGGATAACGTATCGAATCCCAAAGTCATCTCCTTTCATCCATCCAAGGGACATATATGGGTTGTGATTGTAGTTTGGTCAACAAGCATTTTGTTTGAGTTCTCTCTCTCTTTTTTTTTTTTTTTTTTTATCGGATGAGTTGATTGAGTTCTCTCCCATAGAAATGTGAAAAAAAAAAGACAATAGAAAGTGCATAGTCGTCCGAAGAAAGAAGTAGACAATATAGATCAAGTCACATGTTCTAGGAAGTGATATCCCTCAAGATTTCTTCATATTTGAGCCCATTCTGTGGATCAAAAAAAATCTCTGCAAAACTGATGCTTATATTAAAGGTTTGAATTGGTCCTATGTTTTTGTGGTTGCGTGTTGGCTTTTGTGGAAGTGGCGAAATCAACGTCTTTTTGACCCTGATGAAGCGCCTGTCTGCAATCCAGTGCAAACTATTATTGGCACCACTTGCAGTTATAGTCGTGCCTTTCATGGCATTAAGGCAGGTGGCCTGAGTAAAAGCTCAATCCAGTCCAGCTTGGTATGTTGGTCACCACCGGATGTGGGTAGATTTAAGTGTAATTTTGCAGTGCATGATGATGATCCTTATCAACAGATGTGCATAGGTGTCTTGCGCAACTGGAATGGGGATTGGATGGGTGGTTTTGTTGCCAACTTAGGTTCTTGTTCTTATTCACAGGCGTGTAGATGGGCGTGTCTACATGCACTACATGCTGCAAAGGAATTCAATATCCCTAACCTGGAAGTGGAGTCTTGCGCACAGGAGGGCATTGAATGGGCTTCAGAGATATCACAGCAGGATGATTGCTTGGATATCATTGCAACATCCTTTCTGTCTGAGCTTCATCGTTTTATTTGTATATCTTTTGCCCTTGTACAGAGTGAAGCCAACTCTGTAGCTACACAACTGTCATTGTTAGCAGCCAGTTTTCAACCTGGTATTACCTTTTTGTACCCTCCCCCTCCTGGTATTTTAAAGTTACTGGAAGATGATAGGAGTGGATAGAACTTTTCTTTGTAGCTCTGTTTGTTTTTGGCATATATTATAAATATATGATTTCGGTTTGAGACCAATATAGATCAAGTCACTTATAAAAAGGAAAAGTTTTTTTTTTTTTTTTTTTGGTAGAATGAAGGCCAAATGGCCAAGAATCAGTACTAATTACATCTACTAATCTGTCTACTCTGGGATATTCCCAAAACATCACCCAACAAAATATTCAACAGACCCGTAGGGGGTTTAACAAAATAGTTGATTTCAAAATCTAAAGAGCAGCCGAAATTAGCTAAAAAATCAGCACACTGATTAGCTTCCCTGTAAGTGTGGGAGATAAGGACTTTCCATGGTCGAGAAATGAGGTTGCGGATGCTGTTTACCAAAGCAGAGTTTGCATCCCGCAGGGGTTCGGAACCCGTCATGAGCTTCACCACTACTTGTGAATCCACCTCCAAATGCACTTGCCTAAAATTCTTTTGCCAAGCCATCTCCAACCCAAGTTTCACAGCCCATAGTTCTGCTTTAACAGAAGAGCACACGCCGACATTGCTAGCAAAACCACATATGAAGTGCCCATCAGTATCTCGAATCAACCCACCAGCACCTGCTCTTCCGGGGTTACCCTTGCAAGCCCCATCAGTGTTGAGTTTCATCCAATCAACGGTAGGGGGGATCCAGCAAATAAGCACCTCAACCTTGTCAGGTGAACCACGCAATTTTCTATCCAACTGCAAGGCGACATGAATTTCATCCACATAAGCTTCAATGGCCCCGATTTGTAGAGAAATGTTGTTATTCTGATTCACCCATCTCTCATTACGTGTTTTCCAAAGTAACCATGTTGTTACCCCAAACATCATCCTCCAGTCAGCCTTCCGCTTATAAGTAGAATTATTCAACAAATTCAAACGCACCCAGTTCACCAAGTCACAATTATAGAAGGTAGGAGAATAAGTTGGATTCAACAAAGCATCCCAGACAAGTCGCGCCTGTGCACAGTCGCGGAGTACATGGAGTAGAGTCTCCTCATGGCCACAAACATCACAATGAGGGCTAGAAGTTAAATGCCTCCGAAATCGTTCACCATTAGTTAGTAACTTATTATGAGTTACCAGCCAAAGGAAGGACCGAATACGCTGGGGCCCATTCCAGGTCCAAATTTTCTTCCACAAATCATCAGGAATAGAGGAAGAGGCCAATTCCAAATTATCATAAGCAGAAGCAACAGAAAAAGTACCTGAGGCGGAGTGCTTCCAGGTCATAGTGTCTCGGTCAGCACCAAGAGAAGGAGGCATCATTGCACGTAATTTGAGTAAGGTTGCAGCAGGAAGTAACGTCTGAAGTAGAGGCCAATCCCAATCACCGTGCTCATTAACATAGTCATGGACTCGTCTGTTGAGATGGGAACTATCCAGTGGTATCAGGGCATGATTTAGCAAGATGTCCTCATCCTCCAGCCATGAATCGACCCAGAACTTCACTGAAAGCCCATTTCCTATCACCCAATGGATACCGTTCAGCATTTGTCCCCAAACTTCTTCAATTCCTCTCCATATATGAGATTTTCTGCCAGAATTCTTTATAAACCAACCCTCCGCTGTTTTGATAACATATTTGGCTAGAAAGACTTGAGCCCATAAACTGTCAGGATGTTGGATAATGCCCCAAGCCAATTTCATCAGGAAAGCAGAGTTCAAAGAATTCAGTTTTCTAATCCCAATACCTCCAGTATCCACGGGTTGGCACAAGGAGTCCCAATTTAAAAGGTGCATCTTCCTCTTCTCAGAGGTACTACCCCAGATAAAGTCACGGCAACATCTCTCAAGTTCTCTGCAAATCCCTTTCGGAAGTTTAGTGGCTTGCATAGAATAAATTGGAATTGCAGCTAGCACCGACTTGCACAAGGTAATCCGCCCAGCCAATGACAAATTATTTGATTTCCATGTAGCAAGCTTTTGGCGAACCTTATCCACCATCTCCCAATAGGTAGCATTGGTGACACGACCATGGATTAGAGGCAGGCCGAGATACTTCCCAAGGTCATGAGTAAGAGAAAAACCGCAGTGATTTGCTAGTCTCTTCCTTTCAGTTTTGGAAACACCCTTAGAGAAAAAGATTCGGGTCTTAGCGAGATTTACTTTTTGGCCAGAAGCAGCACAGAAATCCTGTAAGCATTTCATCATAGTATCCAATTGTTGGGTTGAGGCTTCCCCAAACAATATCAAGTCGTCTGCAAACATTAAATGGGAGAGGAGAGGACCGTTGCATCCAAACTTCAAGGGTTTCCAATTGCCCTTCCCTACCTCATCACATATCAGCAGAGATAGTCGTTCTAAGCAAATGACAAATAGGTAGGGAGAGAGAGGATCACCTTGTCGGACTCCTCTAGAAGGGGTGAATTGAGAAGTTTTCGCTCCATTCCAAAGAACTTGGAGGCTAGAGGAAGTCACACACTCCAGGATATTGTTCTGTAGAGGCACAGGGAGGCCTACTAATGCTAGAGAATCTGCAATGAACTTCCAACTGAGCCTATCGTAGGCCTTTTCGAGATCCACTTTGATAGCCATAAATTGTTTTCCGGAGTATAGACCTTGCATCGTGTGGATTGCCTCTTGAGCCATTACAATATTATCCTGTATATGTCTCCCAGGGACAAAGCTACTCTGATTCATGCTAATTATCTTTGGTAATATTGGTTTAAGTCTGCTAACCAGCACTTTAGCAATGACCTTATAGATCACATTACATAAACCAATCGGACGAAATTGGGAAATGGACTCCGGTTGATCAACCTTCGGCAATAATACAAGAAATGTAGGATTTTTGCCAATTAAAGCCATCTCACCTCGCAATGTCTTCCACACAAAGTTGCATAGATTAGGGCCCACCAATTCCCATTGATTTTGGAAAAAGACAGCTTGATAACTGTCAGGTCCAGGAGCTTTCAAAGGACCTATAGCAAAAAGAGCTTGGTGAATTTCTTCTTTGGAAACAGGTTTCCCTAAGGCATTGAGGTCCTCAGCATCCAAGGGGGGAAATTGTCTATGAGATTGCAGCATAGGTCTACCAACACACTCCTCCTGAAACAACTTCTTGTAGTATTGAGTAGCAAGATCCCGCAATGATTCCTCGTCCCAAATCCATGCGCCACTATCATTCTTCAGGCCATCTATTTTGTTTCTCCTTCTGCGAATAATAGTTGAGACATGGAAAAAATTAGTGTTCCTATCTCCTTGAGTAATCCACCGAGACCTTGATTTTTGATACCATAATGTTTCCTCTTGCTGTAGGATCAAATTATATTCATGAATCAGTTCCTGTTCTCTTCTTTCTAAGGTATGACATTTTTCATTTGCCGCCAGTTGTTGAATTCCTTGTAGTCGAGCTAGACACTCCTTCTTCCTTCGAAAGATATTGCCAAAGACATTCTGATTCCAAAGTTTAAGATCCGACTGGAGCTTGCTCAATGCTACTTCAATGTGATCCTCATCCCTCCATGTACCCTTCATGAATTCTTGAAATTTAGCATGACTCAACCAGGCTGCCTCAAAACGGAATGGACGAGAACCAGGAGATGATGTAGAGATACCCTCAATATGGAGTATGATGGGATGATGGTCCGATTTCACTCGAGGTAAGTTTCTTAAGGTAGCGTCAGGAAACCGAGTTCTCCATGCTGAATTAAACACCACTCGATCAAGTCTTTCGTATACCCTTCGCAGGCCAGTTCGCTTTTGACCTCTCCATGTGAATTTAGGGCCTGTGGCATCCATATTCATAAGAGAGCAGTTATCTAAATTCTGCTGGAATTTGAAGCATCTCTGAATATTTGTTGGTTTCCCTCCAGTTTTCTCATGCCAGAAGAGAAAGTCGTTGAAATCACCAATCACTGCCCACGGTTTATCTACTCCACTGCTCAAAGTTTGTAACTCTTGCCAAAAGAGCTCTTTGAGGATTGGATTAGGGTTAACATACACTACTGTCAAGTACCAAAGACCTTGCCTTTGTCTAGAGATTTCCAAATGGATTAGATGTTGACTGTGATAAATAACTCGGATACCCGGCATGGTGGCTCTGGCAAGAATCCAAATGCCCCCCGAATAGCCCTGCGGTTCCACTCTATGCAAAAGCACCAACCCCATACTTCTTGCCACCCTATCAGCCTCCATCTCACTAACCCGGACCTCGGACAACATAATAAGATTAGGATGATTGATCCTGATAATGTCCTTGAGAATGCTATGAAATCTTCTGCTCTTAGCACCCCGACAATTCCAATATAAACAACTAATCATTAAAAAGATAGGCATGTGGAGTCGTACCTCTGGTCTCATTGAGAAGCCACTAAGGAGGAATCAACCTCATATCTGCTAGTCACAGGGACTGAGCCTCCAGAGTTCTCCAGTAATCCAAGTGCAGTGGGCAAAACAACTGCAGCAGTCTCCAGCGGATTCGCTGTAGGTTGCATTGTATTCTGCAGTGTTCGATTGTGAGAGTCTGGTCCCCCAATCGCCTCAGCGCCCGGAGTCACAAGAGCACCGGTAGTTCCCAAAGGATCTAGGCTGTGTTCATTCACCCCAGATTTTGGAGCATTCCCTTGGAAGGTATCCTGAGGCACGCCGACCTCGGATATTTGCTCAAGAAGCCTGTCATTGTTGTGCAATACAGTAGGAGCATCCAGTACTACTTGAGTACTAATCTTAGAGCTGCTTGCATGGGTTGTTAGAGAGTCACTAGGATCCATCTCTGCTCTTCGTCCCCTGGATAGATGTCTGCCCCTGGTGCTGGATCTGCTACGGCTTCTGTGCCTAATTGGTTGGTTCATCTTTAGTTTTCCTTTACCGATATTAGTAATGTCTTTCAATGGAATTGAGTTGGATTGCCTCCCCTCCCTTATAACAACACCTGTATTGGGAATCATGACAGGGCTGTCGACCATAATAGCATCCTCAGGGATAAGGCCAGTGGGATCCTGCACCACAACCCTCTCGACCTCCGGCACAGCCTTACTCCTTTTGTGTTGCTTCCGAGACTCAGCCCGAGGAACCTGTTTTAGTGCATGGTTAGTCTCTTGAGTAGCCTGGTCCTGTGAAGTAGGTGATTCCTCCTCCAAGGTATGGAGTGCAGCATAGCGAGAAGTAGTTTCCATGTTGCCAGGTTGGTTTTGAATGTTTCGCCTACCTCGGTTTTTTCTCTGCACCAACATCCATTGGCCTCGGGTTTCGAACACTTCTGGCCTGACTTGAGGGTTGGCAGCCCCTGGGCGGTGAACGGCTGGGATGACATCAGGTTTCGGAGTTGCTGGGTCCAACTGCTTCGATGGGCATAATTATAAAAAGGAAAAGTTGGTGGAGAGGGGAGTGCGTAAGTATATGTAGAGTATGAGTGTGTGGGCACTTAGTGTTTTTTTTGGGTTAATTATATATTTGGTATCCCTACTAGTTCAAATTCGTTAATTGTATACTCCCACTTTTTTTTCTCGTCAATTATGTACTTGAACTTTGTGAGTTTGCGTCAATTGTGTAACTCAGGCAATATTTTGATAACGTGGTGTGCTGCCCGTTAATGGTAGGTTGCGATTTTTTTTTTTAACATCAGATAACATGACAGGTAGGTTGCGATTTAGTCCCTGAATTTTTAAATTAATCATATAAGTCCTTTATTAGTATACAATTTAGTCTATATATTTTTAATTATTTAAAATTAATCCTTAGTATTATATGTAATTATTATTTACAAAATATTTGATTCCTAAATTATTTTTGGTGCATAATAATATTTTTATTAAAATAATAAATATATAATAATCTTTTTACAATAAGTTTTGTAATACACAACTGGTTATATTTACATATTCATAAGAATAATTCAATTATTTTACTTAATTGTAATTACTTATGAATGATGCAATACATAAAGAATATGTTTACTTTATTAATTTTATCAATATAAGAATATAAATTCAAAATATAATGCAAAGGTGGTCCCACTTATCATTTATCAAATTTGAAGAACGAATTCATGGCCCAGCTACCACCACATGCAAAATTAGAAAATTGCAAAGTTAGGAAATATTTTAAGGTGAACAAAAATAATTAATGTTTACTATAAAATTATATATGATGTAACAGCCCGAGTAAAAATTTGAATTTTTAACGGACTGTAAAAGTCTTTACACAGTAATTTACCGAATGAATTAATCTTGGGTAATTAATTCAAGGTAAATCGAGCGCCAGATCCCGAAACTGAGCCTTGTTCCACGTTCGGGATATTTTTGCAGTTTTTCCGGGACAAGTTGGAATTTTTCCGGTTTGGAAAGCTGCAAAAAGACGATTATGCCTCTGGTGTAGTTTGGAAACTAAAGAAAGGAAGAAGGGCATAAGAGACATTTTGTTAGGTTGGATTCTCTCATGCTCAATCATGCACATACACAGTAACCCCATAATTCTGCTCAAATTTAACAATTCTGCTCAAATTTAACAATACACCGACACCTTTATACCATTTTTTCCTTTTCCGTTTGTCTGCCATAACTAATGGTTTCTTCTCTTCTGGATAAAAAAAAAAATGTTTGTTCTGCATGCCACACACAAACCCAGTGTCATCTTCCTCCTGCTGCAAAACACATAACACAAACCTACTACAACTCACCCACAAAACCAAACAAGGATATAAAAAAAAAAAAAGAGGGAAAAAAAAAAGAAACAACCCCACACCCATTTCTTTTCTTCTTCCTCCTCCTCTTCACGAGTGAACCGCCACTACCGAGTCACCCACCACACGCACCTGCACGCCACCTGAGACCACCATCACCTCCTCATCGCCACCGCACCACCTACTCTCTCTCTCTTCCTGCCTCGCCGTCGCACCGCCCTTCCTCGCTGCAAACCGAAGCCACCACCTCGCCTCCGCCGCACGCAGCGACCCGACGCCAGCAACCACCAGCAGCGAAGCCTTCTCCCTCGTGCTTCCGTTCGCGTCGCTTCCTCCTCTCTGCCGCGCCGACCGACGTTGGACCACCGTCCAGCCGAGGCGAGCTCTTTGAAACAAACACCACCGCGCCCGTTTCCTCTTCTGCCGTCGGACGCTGCTGCAAGTCGCGCCACCATACCCACGCGTCTTCGCCGCCGTCCTCACATCGTTAGCCCACGCCTGCAGCCGCCTTCCTCCTTCCTCGTGTCGCCGGACTGAGCTTCACCTCGTGTCACCACCGCGCCAACGTTTTTGCAGGTGAGCTAGAGGTTGAAGACGACCCACACATGGGTCATGGCTGCTGGGTNTATTCCATAAAAAAAGAAATAGCAGAACAATGCTTGATGGGACATATATAAAAGTTTTTTTTTCCTGATAAAACAACTTGTTTAGAGATCCCACTAGTTAAACATATGATATTTGCTAAACATTGGTGGTTTACGTATCATTCCGGAAATCATTTAGTGTTTGGGTAGACTCATAAATTTTGAATCAGTCTATCGATCCAAACATGTTTAGGATTCATGGATAATCGGGTGTTAAGCATGTTGATTTTTATTTTATTGATGAATGTGTTTCGCATGGTCCATTTTAGATTACAGGAGATCTGGAGAGGATATGTGTTATACTTTTTTTTAATACTAATGTATTATATGTAACTCTGTTTGTTGGCCTTTTAGTTTAGTTTAGTTTAGCCTCTTCGACAAGTAATTAGTGTCATGCTTGGGATAAAGTATGTTCGGTTTGTTTGCTGCCCTTTTTTTTTTATTTTTAGATATGGTTGGTTGTTCTAATGGTCTATGATCTTCGGTAATTCTTCTAATAAAATTGATATTTTACCAATATTAAAGAAACTTGTATCAATACTTTAAACTTCGCAGATGGGAGACCCTATTACTATTCAGAAGCAAAAAAAAAATGAATAATGAATACACATAAGTGGAATTAATAATAACAAAGACAGAAATTGGTGTCAACTCGACAAAAGAAGAGTGATACATAATAACCATGATAACGGTTTGATGTAGATAGCATTTTAACTATAGCAACAGTCTGGTGTGATTGTTAGTAACAAAAAAAATAACCATGATACCGGCATTTTAACTCGCGAAAGGAGAGGTATAATCACAAGTCACGAGTCTAATGCAAGTGACATTAAATCGATTGTGGTTGGGTGCACAAATGTCTTATACTTAAATATTGTACAAGTAGAATTCTATATGGTGTAGATTGCAAATCCTTTGATTCCTAAATTTTTTCAAAATTTGTAGGTATTTTTGCGCTAATAACTTTTTGATGGTCAACCATATCTCCATAACGTGCTGGGAGACATCATAAAACTTCTCTTTACTCAAACCAAAAGCTAAGATTTTTTATATGGTCGAATGTATTGCAGGTAGGTGGCGTCATCAGGATTTTCAACCTGGTTCGAAAAACCTGTCTAATAACAACCCTAGCTCCATCCCCGGGTTTGGAAAAATTATTATGCAATATTTTAATACAAAAATACAGCCCGCAATTCTGCGTAGTATTGTAGCATTTCATTAAGAACAGAGACGGATCCAGGGGGCAGGGGGCCTAAAATCAAAATAATATATTTATGCCATCGTGGGGTCAAGTCTCATCTCACCCATTTTGGCCTTTTTTTTTTTCAAAAAAACTGAAAACACCCACAAGACCCCCCAAGAAATTAACTTGGTAAATTCGGCCCCTATAAAACTAAATACAACCATAGAATGTATATATTTAGCCCTCACAAAAAATTAAGTTGGTCCCCCTACCCCAACAAAAAAAATTTCTGAATCCGCCCCTGATTAAGAAATAATTATCAAACAAAGTGCCTACCTATCCTATGTCATATATAAATCCTAATAAGGTTTTTATATTATTATAATCGTTTTAAATTTAAATCAAACTACTTATTATCTCGTAAATCTTGGCTAGGTGTATGTCACCACAACGCAAAGCTAGCTTGCCTGTGTTTCCATGGGCAATAGCTGTTGCTCTTTCTGGGAATGATGTGTAGATTGTCCGGAGATAAGGATTGTTGTCTACACCAATGTCCTGCAAAAGAAAATGGATCAATTATTATATATAGATTCTTTCGGAAACCAATTAGACCAAGGGATTATATAGCTAATTAATCCATATTGCTCTCCTTTAAGTTTGTAGGCTTAAAATCTTGTTTAATAGGAATTTTGGTTTTTGTACTCACCTTCTTTATTAAATCCGGTCTTTGTAATCACTTTCATAGATTGTTGTCCTTAAACTATCCTATTTTTATTAAATTTAGTACTTCCGACCACCAAATGATGATCGGACAACAGGCTTAAAGAACGAAGAATTACTAGTTAAGGTAAAATGGATAACATATCAATGTGCCAAGAATTAGTTAGTTAAGTAATTCAATGGCCATCCTAGCTAGGTTGTTTGCCAAGAATTATTAGTTAAAGTAAAATGGATAACGTATCGAATCCCAAAGTCATCTCCTTTCATCCATCCAAGGGACATCATGGGTTGTGATTGTAGTTTGGTCAACAAGCATTTTGTTTGAGTTCTCTCTCTCTCTCTTTTTTTTTTTTATCGGATGAGTTCTCTCCCATAGAAATGTGAAAAAAAAAGACAATAGAAAGTGCATAGTCGTCCGAAGAAAGAAGTAGACAATATAGATCAAGTCACTTATAAAAAGGAAAAGTTGGTGGAGAGGGGAGCAGAGAAATGAGGACACCCGTGGGCTATATATCAACAAAGTTGAGTGGAGTGCGTAAGTATATGTAGAGTATTAGTGTGTGGGCACTTAGTGTTTTTTGGGTTAATGATATATTTGGTATCCCTACTAGTTCAAATTCGTTAATTGTATACTCCGACTTTTTTTTCTCGTCAATTATGTACTTGAACTTTGTGAGTTTGCGTCAATTGTATAACTCAGGCAATATTTTGATGACGTGGCGTGCTGCCCGTTAATGGTAGTTTGCGATTTTTTTTAACATCAGATAACATGATAGGTAGGTTGCGATTTAGTCCCTGAATTTTTAAATTAATCATATAAGTCCTTTATTAGTATACAATTTAGTCTATATATTTTTAATTATTTAAAATTAATCCTTAGTATTATATGTAATTATTATTTACAAAATATTTGATTCCTAATTATTTTTGGTGCATAATAATATTTTTATTAAAATAATAAATATATAATAATCTTTTTACAATAAGTTTTGTAATACACAACTGGTTATATTTACATATTCATAAGAATAATTCAATTATTTTACTTAATTGTAATTACTTATGAATGATGCAATACATAAAGAATATGTTTACTTTATTAATTTTATCAATATAATAATATAAATTCAAAATATAATGCAAAGGTGGTCCCACTTATCATTTATCAAGTTTGAAGAACGAATTCATGGCCCAGCTACCACCACTTGCAAAATTAGAAAATTGCAAAGTTAGGAAATATTTTAAGGTGAACAAAAATAATTAATGTTTACTATAAAATTATATATGATGTAACAGCCCGGGTAAAAATTTGTATTTTTAACGGACTGTAAAAGTCTTTACACAGTAATTTATCGAATGAATTAATCTTGGGTAATTAATTCAAGATAAATCGAGCGCCAGATCCCGAAACCGAGCTGTGTTCCACGTTCGGGATATTTTTGCAGTTTTTCCGGGACAAGTTGGAATTTTTCCGGTTTGAAAAGCTGCGAAAAGACGATTATGCCTCTGGTGTAGTTTGAAAACTAAAGAAAGGAAGAAGGGCATAAGAGACATTTTGTTAGGTTGGATTCTCTCCTGCTCAATCATGCACATACACAGTAACCCCATAATTCTGCTCAAATTTAACAATACACCGACACCTTTATACCATTTTTTCCTTTTTCCGTTTGCCTGCCACAACTAATGGTTTCTTCTCTTCTGGATAAAAAAAAAAATGTTTGTTCTGCATGCCACACACAAACCCAGTGTCATCTTCCTCCTGCTGCAAAACACATAACACAAACCCACTACAACTCACCCACAAAATCAAACAAGGATATAAAAAAAAAAGAGAGAAAAAAAAGAAACAACCCCACACCCATTTCTTTTCTTCTTCCTCCTCCTCTTCACGCGTGAACCGCCACTACAGAGCCACCCACCACACGCACCTGCACGCCACCTGAGACCACCATCACCACCTCATCGCCACCGCACCACCTACTCTCTCTCTCTCTTCCTGCCTCGCCGTCGCGCCGCCCTTCCTCGCTGCAAACCGAAGCCACCACCTCGCCTCCGCCGCACGCAGCGACCCGACGCCAGCAACCACCAGCAGCAAAGCCTTCTCCCTCGTGCTTCCGTTCGCGTCGCTTCCTCCTCTCTGCCGCGCCGACCGACGTTGCACCACCGTCCAGCCGAGGCGAGCTCGTCGAAACAAACACCACCGCACCCGTTTCCTCTTCTGCCGTCGGACGCTGCTGCAAGTCACGCCACCATACCCACGCGTCTTCGCCGCCGTCCTCACATTGTTAGCCCGCGCCTACAGCCGCCTTCCTCCTTCCTCGTGTCGCCGGACTGAGCTTCACCTCGTGTCACCATCGCGCCAACGTTTTTGCAGGTGAGCTAGAGGTTGAAGACGACCCACACATGGGTCATGGCTGCTGGGTCCAAGGCAATGGGCTTGGATTTGGGCCTGTTGTCTTGGGACAGTGGGCCTGAACTTCAATGGGTTTTAGTTGGGACTCTTGGGCTTGGTTTGATTCATTTAATTCAGCCCAGTCCGATTTTAATTAAACAAAAGTAACAAGATATATATATATAGTTACGTAATTATAGTTGCTAGAAATTGATAATTTTTTGGAAATAATAGGAACAATAATATACATATAATATGGGTACATAGCAAGTATATATATGTCACGTAATTATTTTAAGGGAAGTAGGTAATAATTTTGGAAAAGGAATATATGTTATGACAAATAATTTTAAATAAAAATATTTTGGGAAGAGTATTATCAAAGTATAATACCGAAATAATACCCGGATAAATATACATGATATATAATAATATGTGGAGAAAGAAAATACATATAATTTCGGAAATAATATTATACGAGAATACTACCCGGGTATGGTTAACGAAATAATAATCATATGCATATCATTTTTACTGTGCATTTGTGTGACTGTGTATTTGTTAATACTTATGCATAGGATTTGATAACGTGAACGAGCACGTGCCACCGGAACCAGAGGAAGAGTTCCCGGAAGAATTTATCGGCTAAGGTGAGGATAAGTAAATATTTATATACCGCCCGTAATTTCAAGTTGCTGTTTGTTTACTGTGTGTGATATTGCTGGTATGATACTAATTTTTGTGGTTGTGAATGGTTGTTGTGAAAAGTATTGACTGTTGTTGATGTTGATGATATTAGAGATGATAAATTTACCGTTGTTGTTGTTGTCTGTGAGATTGACATGATTTGAGTACCGGAACATTATTATGTGGAATCTGATGGTTAAGAGGTGTTGATTATTATCCGGACGAGCGAAGAGGCTGCGAGCCTGCTCTGGATAATGAATATTGGTCGGTTAATAGGAGTGTAGTAACATGTTGAGGAAAAGAAGATAATAAAATGGAAACACTTAGACATCTAGTAAGTCACAGTTAAATGTTGGAATAGCCTGATGGTAGTCTTTATATTTATGGTGCTGGGAGAGAGTGTGCTTGGGGTCTGCTCCCTGTCTGTGCCAGTTATTACGTGGAGGTACCAGGGTGGGGTCCACGGACTAGCTAGCTTGACTACCTGGCGACGACCACCATTTAACTTGTGATAGGGGCCCTGTTAATAAAATTGGATTAGTGTGTCTAGGATAACACAGAGTACCTTCTGTCTGTTACCATCAGTTAAGGTTTGCGAGAACCTTCTGTTTGTTGCTGTTTATTGTGACTTGGTTATTATTGGTTGCCTGTATATTTATCTTTACTTATGGATTTCACCCGGTGAGCACTTCGGACTCACCCCTCGCCTGCGTGACTCGGTCACGTAGTTTGGTCTTTTCTTAGTACAGGAATATACAAGGCAGGCTGCTGTGTACTCTCGGACAGGACTCGGATCCATTAGTTTGCATCGGGCTTTGCATATGATGTCTTTGAGTTTATAAATACTTTCGCTGTGCTATTGTTGTTGAGGCACTCGAGGCCGGGTGATTGATATTATTTTATGCCATTGGGCCTGTTTTTTGTTGTATCTATAAAGTTTGTGCCACGTGTTGGCACTGTTGTTCGGTAATTACTGTTTGTCGGGTAAATTTGGGTCGGGACGTTTCATTTTGGTAGCGGAGCGGGCGGTAGGTCCTTGGGTGATTGTTTTGCTTATTTCTTGTGCATAGCTCGCTCCATATGTTTATTATATTGCATTTATATTATTTAGTTAGTACATAATGGATCCAGTCGTGGGACGCCAGCTTGCCACAGGACATTCACATAAGAGGTAATTGATGCCATAAACATGCAGAAACATAAATATTATTATTATTACTAATATTATTATTACATTATTATTATTATTATTATTTATCTTCTTGGTACAACGTTGACCCTGAAGCTATTAGGGTCTGTTGACCGTGATGCTATCGTTTCACGAAAACCACATACAACCCGTGTTGTTCTGGCCAGGAAGTTCGAACCGGTTTGCCGGAGGAAAACAAAGTGGGATAACACCGTGATCGTCTTCAGGCTGCCACTGGGTCTCCGTGAGCAGAACCATGTTGGGCTTATACTGGTTCTTCAGATCTCTCAAGGTATGTGAAAACTCCTGGGAACACCTAGCGATTACTCTGTAGTTCCACACCAGTAAACGGTCCTTTGGCCAAGTTGGTGGTAACCGAGTTACTCGGGGCTTGCTCTCAGTCATTGAAAGCTGGTAGTAGGTACCTTGGTCCAGGAATTGGAAAGTGGACTCTAGGTTGAATTCCTGAAGTCTTTTAGAAATGAAAAACATGACGGAATTGGCCGAGCCGTAGAAGGAAGTTCTTAGGGTACTTTGGTCCTCTAGGAAGAACGTCTCTTCCATAAGAGTGACAAAGAACCTGGAGGAGTAGAGTTCGTCGACGAAGACAAGACGAGGCATCCTGCCGAGCTCGTTTGGTAGTTCCTCAGGACGCTCATTTATCAGGCTGTAGGCCAGCCGATTCCTCCTCCTAAGGAGGCACCCTTGACGAAAAAGACAGATGATGGAGCAGGCATTCTGTCTCGACGTGTTTTGTGTTTTCTTTCTCTTGAAGTATTTTACAAATCTTTCTTTTGAAATGCTTTTTGATTATTTGCTTTCCACCGCTTGCCTTTTATAGAAATATGATTGAAACACCGACGGGGCCCAAATTATCAAAAATAATAATAATTGACGAAAATGCCCCTAAACCCGGGTTACGTCAACCAATGCCAACACGTTATCCACAAACCTTAACTGAAAATTTTAATAAACTGAGATGTCATAAAGATCAAGAGTAATCCGGCTTATCAAGCCATAAATCAACCCGGCAAACAGCCAAAACAACATCAAGTATCAAACCCCAGCAACCCGCCGACAATGTAATCAAAATCAAGAATGACATCTCAACGAAATCCAATGCAGCGGAAGATAAAGATAAAATAAAAAAACGAAAGAAGAAAATGATATGCATGTCGGCTCTATGGATCCAACCGGGAGAGGAAGCACAGCTACCTGCTGGGATATCCACGTCCGTACTCCGAAAATGAAAAGAGTAGCAGCACGCTAACTAAGAGTCTGAAAAACAACGGTGGCGATTATGTGAGTCGCCTACTCAGTGAGCAGTATAAATCTAATCATGTAGGTGTACAAGGCAAGCTCGAAAGAAGAGTAGAGAAACTAGCACAAGTAAGCAAACACACAATAACCAGTACCAACAAGCCATCAGCACATAAGCAAATAGTTTATATTTTACATCTGTTTATATGTTAATTTCATTATTATATATTTATTATTCAGGGCCCCCTACTGTGTGCGTCGAGCTCGGTCCCGTCTCATGAGACAACCAGGGCGTAAGCTCAATATAACCAGGCATATAGCCCAAATATAACCACAGAGAGAGAGAGAGAGAGAGACAGATAGAGAGAAAGAGGGAGGTAGAAGGGGGAGGTAGAAGGAGGGAGGTAGAACCGGTCATCACAGACCCATATGCTAAATCGCATGTACCATGCTAACCCGCATGCAATCCCGAGGGGTATCACTTCCCGCTCGAACCAACCGGTCATCAGCCCATAGTAGTATATCTTTTATTGTATATTATTCTTATTCTTACTTAAGAGTTCATGTGTGCCAAAAGATAAGATTTACCAGGGTTGTGCGAATTATTCATCAAATCATCATCCTGGTCTCCAACCCACATCACATCACACAGATCACCCAAAATCATATCACATGTTATATCTCATAACAGTTAAAAGTCATGCTCATCCGGCAAATAGCAACACACAGGCACACAATATAGATCATGGCATGTTAGCAAACAAGGCATGCAACTCAAACAAACCAAACCAACAAGCACATGCATACAGACATAAAAAGACTTATAAAGTCACCTCAACGACGATTATCCTGTGGAGGTTTCCCCAAGAAAGATCCTCCAGCTCCCGAGGTATTACCCGTGCCTGAATACCGGCATACACAATAATTACAAAAACAATTATAATGAACCGTGCATGCATGATACTAATATGCTCAACTGAGTAAATCCCGACCCTAGTTAGTAGATTATGAGGTTTTAGGGTCCAAGTCCATCAAAGGTGTTCTCTCACCTAAACTCCAACGATCAGGTCCTAAGGTTCACCGGCCTTAAGCCCATCTAAGTCCAAAACCGAATCTCGGGCCTAAAGCCCATTATAAAGTTGGGCTTAAAGCCCGTTACTCAAGTCCAAAGGTTATCCAATTATGTCATTGGGCCTCAAGCCCATATCTTTAGTCCATAAATCATCTTAAGACCTTTGCAGTTAGTTAGTCGGGCCTGGGCCCGGCTTTTACCTACATACCATTCTACAGTCATCCCCGAGCCCAAGTACTTTTGACATAAGGTTCTACTCGTGTCGATCCATTCCCGGCCACACACACTCACTCCCATTCTCGGTTACTACTATATATACTTAGTACATAACCCAAATCCGGAAAGGAATAATACATGATATGTACAAAATTAAAATACACCATTTCGGGCAATACCGTGGAATGCCGAAGAAGTTTTCCCCGTTCCACCGGAAAATGACTCCTACTAGCCGGAACAGTAACCGAGCCTCGCCGGAATATGCCGAAAAATCAACAACAAAGCCAAACAACAACCCCAAGCCGCCCGGATCCGTTGAGCAGCACCACACCGTGCCTGTCCAAAAACCCGACTCCTTGCTCGGAACAACACCTGCAGCCTCGAACCCAGCCGAACCACCGCAGACCCGACCACCCATCACCAACAAAACACACACTCGCGCCACCAATCCAACCCTACGCACCAACATCCAGAAACCACCACGCGACAGCAACCATCGCCGGCCACCAGCAACACAGACCGAACCCACCACACACAAACAACCGACACGACCGCCACCCAATCAAACCCAAATCGGGTTAATCCACCAAATCGAGAATAACA
Source organism: Turnera subulata (assembly GCA_028386065.3). Taxonomy (NCBI): domain Eukaryota; kingdom Viridiplantae; phylum Streptophyta; class Magnoliopsida; order Malpighiales; family Passifloraceae; genus Turnera; species Turnera subulata. Next base: position 63,627 of record JAKUCV010002163.1, on the reverse strand, counting down.
ACCACGAACAACAAAAAGAAAAGAAATAGAGGAAGAGGAGAAGTGCAGCGGCTTACCGGTACAACGCCGGTGACAACCGGACTCGGTCCTCGAGTTCTCCGCCGTTGGTCCTTGGCTGCCGTGTGTCTCGTCCTCGACGCGACGCAGAGCCAACTTCCTGGCTTATGGGTGCAGCGGCGTTGTGTGTTCGAACGAGAGAAGAGAAGAGGAAAGAAGGGAATCCCTTCACGATTTAAGGAGAGGAGGTCGAGGGCAGTTGGTGCGGGACAGAGTCGTGGGAGGAAGAAATGGGGTCGGCGGCGCGGAAGAGAAAAGAGAGAAAGAAGAAAAAGAAAAGAAGAGGGAAGGGGTTTTAGGGTTGGCTGGCTATGTCGTTTTGTCTTAAAGCGCGGTCAACTCTTCCCCTGGTCAACGCGCCCTTAGGCTGATCTTTTCTTTTTTTTTTTTTTTAACTACCTCAAAACTACGTAGTTTTAGCGAAAACTACACCCAACCTCGAGTTTCAACTCTAAGATCCGATTTTACTCCAACGAAGGCCTTACCCGCCATACTAACGACTTATTTCCGATATAACCAAAGTAAAATAATTTATTTTCCTAGTCCAAAAATCCGGAAATTCCTCGACGGTAAAATTGGAATAAAAATTCCGAAAATTCCATAAATTAAATTATGAAAATCCGGGGCATTACAGTTCCACCCCTCTTATTAAAATTTCGTCCTCGAAATTTACAAAGTAAGAAAGAAGTCAGAACAGATGTGGATAGTGCTCTCTCATATGGGACTCAACCTCCCAAGTAGCTTCATTGGGGGAATGACGGCTCCATCTAACCCGAACCATAGGAATGGTACGACTCCTCAACTGTCGCACCTCCTGAGCCAAAATCTCTATCGGCTCCTCCACATAGGTCAAATCCTCCGTAACCTCCACCTCTGTCGGGGACACAACATGACTAGGATCAGACCAATATCGCCTCAGCATCGAAACATGGAATACATCATGTATGCGCGACAGCTCCTCCGGTAAAGCCAACCTGTAGGCCAGCGGACTAATCCGCTCCATGATCTCACAAGGACCAATATAACGAGGGCTCAACTTGCCCTTCCTCCCAAACCGGATAACACCTCTCCAGGGAGCAATACGGAGGAAAACTCTATCACCTACACTGTACTCCATCTTCCGACGATGCTTGTCAGCAAAACTCTTTTGCCGGTCCTAAACAGCTCTCATGTTAGTTATATGCCCAAAAGCCAATCTATGGATGATTGTAGTCATGTATATACATTGAGGTTATTCCAATATATATATAATTATGAGATAATTGCTTGCACATATATATAACCCTAGTGTATATTTGTTTGATATATATATATTCTTAAATGTCCCTAGTCGGTTATTATTACGGACGGGTTGTAATAATAAATTAAGACTAGCGTATGTTGAGAATTTATATGTGATATGAATTCTACATACGGGTACAAGTTATAGAACTTGTGGACCGGATCGACCCACATAAGAACACTACATGGAACGTTATATGTATGTCATTAGTGTTTCTTATAGATGTATTGTCCTTCGACCTGAGATCGCCAAGGTATCCAACATATGAATCATGTGCTTTGATATTATTCCTAGTCACCCGTAACTGGGTGGACATAAGGGTAATCATTGGGTATATGACGAGTATGTAGTGGGTTTTGATTGATCAAGACGGGATTCGTTCGACCCATATAATGGGTATATTATCATATGGTTTCTTGATAGAGTTGAACTGTTAAATGCATGGCCATGCTCGGATTAAGTGATATGGTGATATCACGGGTATCCGTTTTATACAGTTAACTCGGGGATCAAGAAACATAGATTAAACATATACGAGATTGGCATATTCCATGTCTCGTGTTTGATCTTGATGATGGGACGAAAGGACGATGACATGTTCCGAGGCATAGAGAATCAGTACTGATCTTGTCGTTCGGGTAGCAATGATGTGTTGCTAGACGCCGCTCTTTGCTTATAATTGTAAAATGAGATTTTATGATTATTTCTGGATGTTACAAGTGCCTACAGGGTCACACACATAGAACCGTTGATTCGAGCAGAAGGTTGAACCGTGGTTGGACCATGGTTGGACCGGGTATGGTTGGACCGTGGTTGGAGGCATGATAATGAATGCCATTATCTTGTCACCTAATGGGGCCTTATGTTGGCCATTATGCTAATGGACTTTTATGAGTGGGATTGGGCACTTTGTGGTGAAGAGATCACTCTCTACATTCTGCTCCCTCTCTTTCACGTTTTGCTTCTGCAAAATTCAGAGAAAACACCACACACACCTCTTCTTCATTCTTTGTGAAAGAAAGAAGATAACCATACACACAAACACCACAAGGTTGTTGCTTCCGGTTTACTCTTGCTAGCACATCAGTCCGGGAGTGCTCGAGGTTTGATTCGTAGGACGATTTCAAGCCAATCACGGTTCGTGTGGATACCGTAGAGGAGCCAGGCCGTTGTCTTGCTCTTGCTGATTCCGTCCAGCATTTAGGTGAAAGATCCTAATACTACAGGTACGAAAATTTTGTTATACGGTTTACGCATGCTTCACTTGGTTCTCGGTTAAGTTTCCTTGTTTCTGCTTCATATTGTGCTTGTTATGAGTGTCATAATAGCTCTAGGGAAACTTACATCTCATACACTGCTTAACCACCTCGATCTGATCAACAGTCTCCTGGACTAGGTCCGGACCAACCACCTGTCTCAGACCTTCCTCATCCCAACAGATCGGACTACGACACTTCTGCCCATACAAAGCCTCATAGGGCGCCATACCGATACTGTAGTGATACCCGTTGTTATAGGCAAACTCAACTAACGGTAATGTCTCATCCCAAGAACCACTAAAGTTGAGCACACAAGCTCTAAGCATATCCTCCAGTGTCTGTATAGTTCTCTCCGATTGTCCATCGATCTGCGGATGGAATGCAGTACTGAAATTCAGCTTAGTACCCAAAGCTGACTGTAAACTCTTCCAGAAGTGGGAAGTAAACCTCGGATCCCTGTCCGACACAATGGATAGTGGAACCCCATGTAGACGGACAATGCCCGAAACATACAACCTCGCCAGCTTATCCATTGTATCTGTCTGCTGAATCGAAAAGAAATGAGTTGACTTGGTCAACCAGTCAACAATGACCCAGATGGCATCATGCCGACCCCGGGTCCTCGATAACCCAATCACAAAGTCCATAGTGATATGCTCCCACTTCCACTGTGGAACAGTCAAAGATCTCAACTTACCGGCAGGAGCCTGATGCTCGGCTTTCACCTGCTGACAAGTTATACAACGAGCCACAAAATCCGCAACATCCTTCTTCATCCCGGGCCACCAATAATGACTCTTCAATTTCTGGTACATTTTGGTGCTACCCGGATGCATAGCATATGGCGCATTATGCGCTTCATCTATGATCCATCTTCTCATATCATCGACATCCGGAACACTCAACCGATCACCGGTCATCAAAGCACCATCCTCCCGGACATAGAAACTAAAACTCTCTCCCCTATGAGCCTTGTCTCGCAACTCTGATAGAAGAGGATCACCAAACTGCAACTCAATGATCTTATCCCGCAAGGTCGGCCAGATGCTCAAACTGGCTAACAATGCCCTAGTAACATCCACCTCCAACTGTGCATCCAACGACCTCAGCTTCACCAAGGAAGGCAAAGCATAAGAAATTGGGTCCTCATCCACAGAAGCCACTCTCTTCCGGCTCAATGCATTTGCAACAACATTGGCCTTGCCTGGATGGTACTCGATAGTACAATCATAATCCTTAAGAAGCTCAATCCAGCGTCTCTGCCTCATATTAAGCTCCCTTTGGGTCATGATATACTTCAAACTCTTATGATCTATGAAAATCCGACACTTCTCACCGTACAGATGGTGTCTCCAGATTTTCAAAGCAAAGACCGCAGCAGCTAACTCCAGATCATAGGTCGGATAGTTTTTCTCATGAGTTCTTAACTGCCTGGAGGCATAAGCAATCACCCGACCCTCCTGCATCAAAACACATCCCAAGCCCAAACCATAAGCATCACTGAACACCGTGTACTCCACTCCGGGTCTCGGAACAGTCAAAATCGGTGCAGAAGTCAACCGACTCTTCAGCTCCTCAAAACTCTTCTGGCAACGATCATCCCAAACAAAGGTACAGTCTTTCCTCAACAGTTTTGTCATGGGACCCGCTATCAAGGAAAAACCCTCAATGAACCTCCGGTAATAACCAGCAAGTCCAAGAAAACTCCGTATCTCAGGTACATTTTTCGGTGGCTCCCATTCCATGGCCGCCTTAATCTTAGCTGGGTCTACCTTAATACCCTCACCGGACACAATATGCCCCAGAAACGCGACCTCATCCAACTAAAACTCACACTTGCTGAGCTTGGCACAGAGCTGTTCTTCTCTCAACCTCTGCAAAACCTGTCTCAAGTGGTCCTCATGTTCCGCCTTACTACTCGAGTAGACCAGAATATCATCGATTAACACTACCACAAACCGGTCTAGAAATTCATGGAAGACCTGTTGCATCATACACATGAACACTGCCGGTGCATTCGTCAAACCAAACGGAACAACCACAAACTCATAATGACCATACCGAGTGCGGAATGCAGTCTTCGGTATGTCTTGCTCTGCAATCCGAACCTGATGGTAACCAGATCGCAAGTCAATCTTCGAGAATACAGATGCACCCTGCAACTGATCGAACAAGTCATCGATCCTAGGCAAAGGATACTTGTTCTTCACAGTCACCTTGTTCAACTGCCTATAGTCCACACACATCCGCATACTACCATCCTTCTTATTCACAAACAAGACCGGGGCACCCCAAGGTAAGATGCTCGGTCTAATAAAACCCTTATCCAATAACTCCTCCAGCTGTTTCTTCAGCTCCTGAAGTTCTGTCGGAGCCATTCTGTAGGGCGGTATAGAAATAGGTGCAACTCCCGGTACCAAGTCAACTGTATACTCCACCTCCCACTCCGGAGGCAACCCGGGTAAGTCATCAGGAAATACATCAGGAAACTCCAGAACATTCGAAATATCCTTCACTCCAGGTACTGGCACCGACGAGTCGACCACATAAGCTAGAAAAGCATCACAGCCCTCTCGGATCATCGTGAAAGCTTGAATGGCCGAGATACAACACGCCGATAGGTCTCTTTGTTCTCCAACGAACACCAATCTTCGCCCCAACCACTGCCTGGTGTCTGGACAACCTATCCATGCCTAAGATAACATCAAACTCTCCCAAGTCCATGATAGCAAGATCAGAAGGAAAACTCTCACTATCATACTCTATCAATACATCTCTACAAACCCGATCAACAACTACTATATCACCTGTGGGTAAACGGACTCTCAGAGGTCTACTTAAGTTATCATCCTCTATGTTATGCATGGTCATGAATGCACGTGATACAAAAGAGTGTGTTGAGCCTAGATCAACTAAAGCATGTGCATACTGACCAAAAACCATAAAGGTACCTGCTATAACCTCTGGAGCATCAACAGCCTCCTCCCGGGTGATGGCATAAACCCTAGGAGCTGCAGCAGACTGAGTCGCACCCCCGCAGTTCGAAGCTCCAGTACCCCACGACCTCGACCCTGCTGTCCGCCACCCCTGCTGGGACCTGAAGAAACAGCATCACTGGCCACAGAACTCTGCACTGTATACTGGGACCCACTGCTACCACTATCCTTAATCCACTTGTAACAAGCTGACTTTTGGTGTCCCGGCTTATTACAATACCAACATGTACCCGAAAATCGTATCGAGGAACCCCGTCCCTGAGATCCAGACTGATAGGACCGTCCTCCCGAGGATCTGCTTGGTCCACCCTGATAGTTCTGCCCTCAGGACTTCTTCGAACCTCGGTAAGAAGAACCCTGTCCACCAGAATAGTCTGCATCTCCGGCATCAGAATACTGCCTCTTCTGTCCAGTAGCAGATGACTGCTTTCTCTGCTCGGCTGCCCGAGCCCCCTTCCCCATCAATTGAACTCTCTCAGTATCAAAAGCAGCCTCACAAACAGCCTCCGAAGTCTTGTGCCTACCACCAGCCACTGCTATCGCCAAATCAGTGCGTAGGGCGCTAACGAACTGCCTACACTTAGCCACCTCATCGGGCACAAACTCCTTGGCATAGGATATAAGGATGTTGAATCGGATCTTTAATGCTGGTACCGACTCATCTGGCCCCTGCTTCACCTCCAGAAACTGCTTTTTCTGCCCTTCCAGAAAACCAACAGTGAGAAACTCCTTGTAGAATTTCTCCCTGAAATCCTCCCAAGGCATCTCCACCGGCCTCGGTAAGTTGGCCACAAGTTCCTGCCACCATGTCAATGCATAACTCGTGAACTTATATGCCGCAAATCGAGCCCTGTGCTCAGGTGCACAAGTGAACTTCTCCAGAACATTCTCCACCTGGCGGAACTAATCATCAGACTCCTTGGCTTCACCCTCCTCACCCGAGAATTCCTTGCTGCCGACTTATCCATATGCTTATATCCACTCTCCATACCACCTGCCACAACAGATGCTACCGGTTGGGTACCCTGCTGCTGCTGCTGAAACTGCTGGAACTGTTGCCACTGTAAGAAAGCCTGATACTGCTGGAACGCTAGGTCCATAACAGGCGGTACGGGTGGCACTACATTCTGTTCTCCTCCACCTGCAGCTTCATTCCCTGCTTAATTATTGTTCCCCTGACCAACGGGAACCTGCATCACCGACACATTGTCAGAGACATGAGTAGCGGCATCATCCTCAGCATTGTGCTGCCCCTGGTGATCCATATCGGCGCCTATAAGAATGCAAATGGGTCAAAAACACTTTTAAAGTTATAAATCAGGAAATAGGCTTAAACACATAAATCACCTTGAAAGAAAAGTTTAAAACACTTTTAAGACCAAGGATCTGAAGCCTACTCCGCTACCAAGCTGAAACACCCGTGCCCCAAATTATCAAAAATACTAATAATTGACCAAATTGCCCCTGAACCCGGGTAACGTCAACCAATTCCAAAACGTTATGTATAAACATTAACTGAAAATCTTAATAAACTGAGATGTCATAAAGATCAAGAGTAATCCGGCTTATCAAGCCATAAATCAACCCGACAAACAGCCGAAACAACATCAAGTATCAAACCCCGGCAAACCACCGACAATGTAATCAAAATCAAGAATGACATCTCAACGAAATCCAATGCAGCAGAAGACAAAGATAAAATAAAAAAAAAAGAAAGAAGAAAACGATATGCATGTCGGCTCTATGGATCCAACCGGGAGAAGAAGCACAGCTACCTGCTGGGATATCCATGTCCGTACTTCGGAAATGAAAAGAGTAGCAGCCCTCTAACTAAGAGTCTGGAAAACAACGGTGGCGATTATGTGAGCCGCCTACTCAGTGAGCAGTATAAATCTAATCATGTAAGAGTGCAAGGCAAGCTCCAAAGGAGAGTAGAGAAACTAGCACAAGTAAGCAAACACACAATAACCAGTACCAACATGCCATCAACACATAAGCAAATAGTTTATATTTTACATCTGTTTGTGTGTTAATTTCATTATTATATATTTATTATTCAGGGCCCCCTACTGTGTGCGTCGAGCTCGGTCCCGTCTCATGACACAACCAGGGCGTAAGCCCAATATAACATGGCATATAGCCCAAATATAACCACACAGAGAGAGAGAGGGAGACAAACAGAGAGAAAGAGGGAGGTAGAAGGGGGAGGTAGAAGGAGGGAGGTAGAACCGGTCATCACAGACCCATATACTAAACCGCATGTACCATGCTAACCCGCATGCAATCCCGTGGTGTATCACTTCCCGCTCGAACCAACCGGTCATCAGCCCACAGTAGTATATCTTTTATTGTATATTATTCTTATTTTTACTTAAGAGTTCATGTGTGCCAAATGATAAGATTTACCAGGGTTGTGTGAATTATTCATCAAATCATCATCTGGGTCTCCAACCCACATCACATCACACAGATAACCCAAAATCATATCACATGTTATATCTCATAACAGTTAAAAGTCATGCTCATCCGGCAAATAGCAACACACAGGCACACAATACAGATCATGGCATGTTAGCAAACAAGGCATGCAAATCAAACAAACCAAACCAACAAGCACATGCATACAGACATAAAAAGACTTATAAAATCACCTCAGCGACGATTATTTTGTGGAGGTTTCACCAAGACAGATCCTCCAGCTCCCGAGGTATTACCCGTGCCTGAATACTGACACACACAACAATTACAAAACAATTATAATGAACCGTGCATGCATGATACTAATATGCTCAACTGAGTAAATCCCGACCCTAGTTAGTAGATTATGAGGTTTCAGGGTCCAAGTCCATCAAAGGTGTTCTCTCACCTAAACTCCAATGATCAGGTCCTAAGGTTCACCGGCCTTAAGCCCATCTAAGTCCAAAACCGAATCTCGGGCCTAAAGCCCATTATGAAGTTAGGCTTAAAGCCCGTTACTCAAGTCCAAAGGTTATCCAATTATGTCAATGGGCCTCAAGCCCATATCTTTAGTCCATAAATCATCTTAAGACCTTTACAGTTAGTTAGTCGGGCCTGGGCCCGGCTTTTACCTACATACCATTCTACAGTCATCCCCGAGCCCAAGTACTTTTGACATAAGGTTCTACTCGTGTCGATCCATTCCCGGCCACACACACTCACTCCCATTCTCGGTTACTACTATACATACTTAGTACATAACCCAAATCCAGAAAAGAATAATACATGCCGTGTACAAAATTAAAATACACCATTTCGGGCAATACCGTGGAATGCCGAAGAAGTTTTCCCCGTTCCACCGGAAAATGAATCATACTAGCCGGAACAGTAACCGAGCCTCGCCGGAATATTCCCAAGCTCGCCAGATTCCGTTGACCTTGCCGGAAAATCAAAAACAAAGCCCAACAACAACCCCAACGAATCTGCCACCGCCTAAAACCAATTCAACAACTCAATAACAGCAACCAAACCACACGAGGAAACTAAAACGAAAAAAAGAAATGCCGGAAATGCTTACTGGAAAGACACTGCCCAAGCCGCCCGGATCCGTTGAGCAGCACCACACCGTGCCTGTCCAAAAACCCGACTCCTTGCTCGGAACAACACCTGCAGCCTCGAACCCAGCCGAACCACCGCAGACCCGACCACCCATCACCAACAAAACACACAGCGCCACCAATCCAACCCTACGCACCAACATCCAGGAACCACCGCGCGACAGCAACCATCGCCGGCCACCAGCAATACAGACTGAACCCACCACACACAAACAACCGACACGACCGCCACCCAAACAAACCCAAATCGGGGTTAATCCACCAAATCGAGAATAACAACCACGAACAACAAAAAGAAAAGAAATAGAGGAAGAGAGGAAGTGCAGCGGCTTACCGGTACAACGCCGGCAAAAGCCGGACTCGATCCTCGAGTTCTCCGTCGTTGGTCCTCGGCTGCCGTGTGTCTCGTCCTCGACGCGGCGCAAAGCCAACTTCCTGGCTTATGGGTGCGGCGGCGTTGTGTGTTCGAACGAGAGAAGAGAAGAGGGAAGAAGGGAATCCCTTCACGATTTGAGGAGAGGAGGTCGAGGGCAGTTGGTACGGGAGAGAGTCATAGGAGGAAGAAATAGGGTTGGCAGCGCGAAAGAGAAAGGAGAGAAAGAAGAAAAAGAAAAGAAGAGGGAAGGGGTTTTAGGGTTGGCCGGCTAGACAAAACGATGTCGCTTTGTCTTAAAGTGCGGTCAACTCTTCCCCTGGTCAATGCGCACTTAGGCTGATGTTTTCTTTTTTTATTTTTTTTTAACTACCTCAAAACTACGTAGTTTTAGTTAAAACTACACCCAACCTCGAGTTTCAACTCCAAGATCCGATTTTACTCCAACGAAGATCGTACCCGCCATACTAACGACTTATTTCCAATACAACCAAAGTAAAATAATTTATTTTCCTAGTCCAAAAATCCGGAAATTCCTCGAGGGTAAAGTTGGAATAAAAATTTTGAAAATTCCATAAAATAAATTATGAAAATTCGGGGCGTTACAATGATTATCTGTTTTTCAAAGTTTATACCCCACCTATCCCCGGGAAAGTCTAAAAGATTTTTTCGGAGATTGGAAAAGCAGATTTCTTCCTACAAAACTCCAAACCGTTTTCATTCTTCAAGGAGTTGCTTTTTGAAAATTCTGTCGTTGCCTCATTTATTGCTTCATCACTTTGTATGTTTTCTAGCTACAAACACGAGTGTTTTTCAGCTCTTTTCCATCTCACAATTTTCTTTCCCCAAGGCTATCTTGGCGTTTCTTTTTATGGGTTTTCTATACTTTGTACATCTTTTATCACATGCATCCGTGACCGTTGTGACCAGGTTGATGGGACCATACCTCGAGTAGAGTGCATGTGTGACAGGTTGCTCCTATTTCGACATTATGGAGGGATACGAATCCCGGAAGACGTTTTCGCTCTTGTAGAGTTTATGGACAAGTGGTTGCCGATTCTTTCAGTTGATCGACACGTGTTAGTGACGTCATCATTGCCTTGTGAGATAACGAACGATGTTTTCACGTAGAGAACCGACATCTCTGATAGCAACAGCAAGTTGCAATGCTCAGAATCGAGGGCTTATGTGACCGATCTAGAGCGCTGGTTAAGAAACACAAGTTTTATTTTAACTTCTTTGTGATTGGTTTTACTTCCTTCTTATTGGTTTTGCCTTAAATGTTTGTCCTACTTCTAGCTTATATGTTTTCGTATCATTAAAAAGGGTTTGGTTTATTTCCTTTCTGTTGTTTTTTATCCTTTCTGTTGGTTTTTATGTTGCCTTAAAATATTTCATTTCCGCTATATACGTTTTTGAATTATAATTAGTAAAAGGTTTTGTTTTAATAAAAACAACCACTTTATTTTTTATAACATATTACATAGAGAAGGAGTACTCTAAGGATTTATTTGCTTCTCTAAGTCTTTTACAAGTTTTTGATCGTTCTCGATCTGAGAGGAGAGTCCCATACATGCCAGTTCGATCTGCATCACCACCGAGCTGACCTTCTCCAGTGAAGCGTTTAGATGCTTCAGTGTCTGCAGAGATGTATCGCTGGGAGCAGTTGTCTTGTCCTCCCTATCATCAGCATCCTTGCGACCGAAAGGCTCCTCCTTGCCGATAGGTTTCTTTCGCTGTCTCCTGGAGACGACCATATGTTCCTTGAGACAGATGATGTTTGTCTTGAAGCGTTTCTTCGGTTGTTCTTCATCGGAGTCCTTAAAGGGATTAACACCACCAGTATAACTCAACTCCTCTGAGTCAGAGGCAGTTCGAGTTCTTATTGGTGAGTCCATGGCAGAGAGTAAGTTGCCAGGTTTTGAGGTTTGGTTTTTATAAGGGAGCCAGAGACGCGTAAGGGTATAAACGGGATATCGTGTTGAGTTCGGACAACTGGAAGAGTGTATCAGAAGCCTATTGTGGTAGGACCCACGGATAAGACAAGGAATTTCGGGGAGGAAATTCTTTTTAAGGTGGGTAGAATGTAACAGCCCGGGTAAAAATTTGTATTTTTACCAGACTGTAAAAGTCTTTACATAATAATTTACCGAATGAATTAATCTTTGGTAATTAATTCAAGGTAAATCGAGCGTTGAATCCCAAAACGAGCCTTGTTTCACGTTGGGGATATTTTTGCGGTTTTTCCGGGACAGGTTGGAATTTTTCCAGTTTGGAAAGCTGCGAAAAGACAATTACGCCCCTTGTGTAGTTTGAAAACTAAAAAAAGGAAGAAGGGCATAAGAGACATTTTGTTGGGTTGGATTCTCTCTTACTCAATCATGCACATACACAGTAACCCCATAATTCTCCTCAAATTTAACGTTACACCGACACCTTTATACCATTTTTTCCTTTTTCCGTTTGTCTGCCACAACTAATGGTTTCTTCTCTTCTGGATAAAAAAAAAAAAGTTTTTTCTGCATGCCACACACAAACCCAGTGTCATCTTCCTCCTGCTGCAAAACACATAACACAAACCCACTACAACTCACCCACAAAACCAAATCAGGATATAAAAAAAAAGAGAGAAAAAATAAGAAACAACCCCACACCCATTTCTTTTCTTCTTCCTCCTCCTCTTCACGCGTGAACCTCCACCACTGAGCCACCCACCACACGCACCTGCACGCCGCCTGAGACCACCATCACCACCTCATCGCCACCGCGCCACCTTCTCTCTCTCTTCTTCCTGCCTCGCCGTCGCGCCGCCCTTACTCGCTGCAAACCGAAGCCACCGCCTCGCCTCCGCCGCACGCAGCGACCCAACGCCAGCAACCACCAGCAGCAAAGCCTTCTACCTCGTGCTTCCGTTTGCGTCGCTTCCTGCTCTCTGCCGCGCCGAACGACGTTGCACCACCGTCCAGCCAAGGCGAGCTTGTCGAAGCAAACACCACCGCGCTCGTTTCCTCTTCTACCGTCGGACGCTGCTGCAAGTCGCGCCACCATACCCACGCGTCTTCGCCGCCGTCCTCACGTCGTCAGCCTGCGCCTGTAGCCGCCTTCCTCCTTCCTCGTGTCGCCGGAATGAGCTTCACCTCGCGTCACCACCGCGCCAACATTTTTGCAGGTGAGCTAGAGGTTGAAGATGACCCACACATGGGTTATGGCTGCTGGGTCCAAGGCAATGGGCTTGGATTTAGGCCTGTTGTCTTGGGACAGTGGGCCTGAACTTCAATGGGTTTTAGTTGGGATTCTTGGAAACAATAGGAACAATAATATACACATAATATGGGTACATAGCAAGTATATATATGTCACGTAATTATTTTAAGGGAAGTAGGTAATAATTTTGGAAAAGGAATATATGTTATGACAAATAATTTTAAATAAAAATATTTTGGGAAGAGTATTATTAAAGTATAATACCGAAATAATACTCGGAAAAATATACATGATATATAATAATATGTGGAGAAAGAAAATACATATAATTTCGGAAATAATATTATACGAGAATATTACCCGGGTATGGTTAACGGAATAATAATCATATGTATATCATATTTACTGTGCATTTGTATGACTCTGTAATTGCTAATACTTATGCATAGGATTTGATAACGTGAGCGAGCACGTGGAACCGGAACCAGAGGAAGAGTTCCCGGAAGAATTTATCGGCTAAGGTGAGGATAAGTAAATATTTATATACCGCCCGTAATATCAAGTTGCCATTTGTTTACTGTGTGTGATATTGCTGGTATGATACTAATTTTTGTGGCTGTGAATGGTTGTTGTGAAAAGTATTGATTGTTGTTGATGTTGATGATATTAGAGATGATAAATTTACCGTTGTTGTTGTTGTCTGTGAGATTGACATGATTTGAGTACCAGAACATTATTATGTGGAATCCGATGGTTAAGAGCTGTTGATTATTATCCAGACGAGCGGAGAGGCTGCGAGCCTGCTCGGAATAATGAATAATGGTCGGTTAATAGGAGTGTAGTAACATGTTGAGAAAAAGAAGATAATAAAATGGAAACACTTAGACATCTAGTAAGTCACATTTAAATGTTAGAATAGCCTGATGGTAGTCTTTATATTTATGGTGCTGGGGGAGAGTGTGCTTGGGGTCTACTCCCTGTCTGTACCAATTTTTTATTTTAGGTGCTGGGGGAGAGTGTGCTTAGGGTCTGCTCCCTATTTGTGTCAGTTATTACGTGGAGGTAGCAGGGCGGGGTCCACGGGCTAGCTAGCTTGACTACCTGGCGACAGCCACCATTTAACTTATGATAGGGGCCATGTTAACAAAATTGGATTAGTGTGTCTAGGATATAACAGAGTACCTTCTATCTGTTACCGTCAGTTAAGGGTTATGAGAACCTTCTGTTTGTTGCTGTTTATTGTGACTTGGTTATTATTGGTTGCCTGTATATTTATCTTTACTTATGGATTTCACCCGGTGAGCACTTCGGACTTAACCCTCGCTTGCGTGACTCGGTCACGTAGTTTGGTTTTTTCTTAGTACAGGAACATATGAGGCAGGCTGTTGTGTACCCTCGGACAGGACTCGAATCCATTAGTTTGCATCGGGCATTGCATATGATGTCTTTGAGTTTATAAATGCTTCCGCTGTGCTATTATTGTTGAGGCACCCGATGAAGCGCCCCGACCCATATTTACCGTACACAGTAAACACGTGTCGAAACTGTAACGACCCAACCAAACAAGCCCAGCATACAATGTATACATCAGTAACTCCGGCTCAACAGCCCAAGATATAAACATCAATAACATCACAACCAACCCAAGGCCCAACATCAACAGTAACCAGCACAGCGGAAGACTTTATAACTCACAAAGACACTGTATGCGACACATGATGCAACTATGGATCCGAGTCCTGTCCGAGGGGTAATGCCGCAGCCTGTCTGGAATGCATCAAACCTGAACCACAAAAACTCATCCAACGGGATGAAAGCCCGCAGGTGAGGAGTGAGTCTGAAGTGCTCACCAACCAAGGATAAACAGAGATATGTAGGCAACTTTAATACTTCAAAGAAGAAATACATACAATAGTTACAACCATACCAAAGACAATACCGTACAGGACAGACCAAACTCAAAGACTCGACCCAAACGTACCAAGGACTTTATTATTATTCCAATTTTATCTTTCTGGTCCCTTCACGGATAAGTTAAGGTCGTACCTGGCTATCAACCTGTTTTTGGTGCCAGATCGAAAAGAACCCGGGATCAACATCCCAATAACAAATCTCAGGGATCAACATCCCAATAACAATCTCAAGGATCAACATCCCAATAGCAATCCCAGGGATCAACACCCCAATAACAACCAATCTAGGATCAACATCCCAAATAACATTCTCAGAGATCAACATCCCAATCAAACCGGCATCAACATGCCCATCACAAGTAACCCAGATCATGGCCACCACAAAACAGTCTCAAACCATCTGGTCGTACCTCTATTTACCATGTGACAATAAATTCACCATCTCAAATCAACTTCCAATTTCCATTTTTCCTTTTTCCCAATTATCTATATCACAATTTATTCCAATTTTCCAACTTCCTATTAACTCACGTCATAAAACAGACCGATCCATCAACAGCTTCATAGCATCAAATACTCACAATCCAACATCAATCACAACACAATATCCAAAAAACCAATAACAGTCAACACAGTAGTTCAATCAAGCAGGACAATATCAGCGAATCACACTCAGAACCAACATCAACAATCCATATCATCAAGTATCCAACAGTAATATATATCATCATAATTTCCAATATTCATTTTCTCAAGTTATTCAACTTTCCATTATCATAAGTTACTCCACAGACCCAACCAATCAACAATCTCATAACTCCAATTATTCACAATTAACAGTTCAACAATTATCCACAATTTCCACAAGACCAACAACACAGTCCAACAACAGCAACAACAATAACCATCGCAGTCAAATAACTATCAATGATCATCTCAGCAGTTCAATCAAACAACAAATCACACACAGTATTACAGGCACATATGAAGGGTTATCCATCCTCACCATAGCCAATTACTCAACTCTGAAGATAATGACGGTTCCAAACCGGCTCCTCGGGAAACTGGTCGATATCAAACCTTTGACGGCGGCGCGACGTAAAGAGGAAGGGAGGCAGCAAGGGAACGAAGGCGAAGGCAACGAGAGGAAGACGCGAGGAAGGGAACGAGGCGACGACTGCTGGTGCTGCAGGCGTCGGTGGCCGGCTGTTTGCTTTGTCGGGTCTTCTCCACTGTCGGCGACGGCAGGCTAGAGCACGAAGCAGCGGTGGATCGTCGTGTTGCGAGGACTGCATCGGCGGCTGCAGTGCTCGGGCGAGGCTGTGGCGCGTCCCGTCTGGTTGTGGCTCACTCCGCCGAGCATGCCTTGGCTGGACGGCGCTGCAGCAGCGGTTGCAGGTGGAGAACAACGCGAGAACGGCGGCGGTTGCGAGCAGAGCAGGGTGGCAGCAGGTTGCAGCAAGAGGTCGTCGTGGCTTGTCCGGTGGTCTCGGGTAAGTGGTTGTTTTCTTTTTTTTTTTCCTCTTGTTCTTTTCTTTTCTCTTTTCTGGTTTCTCTTTTTTTTTTTGTATAACCTCTCTCTTTTCTTACTGATTGGTTGGTGTTTGAGTTGCAGGACGGTGAGCGAGATTGGGCTGCAGTTTGAAGAAGAGATAACTGGTTAATTGTGTGTTTGCAGGGAAGAGGATAGGGTATAGGGGTGAAGCACGGGCTTCACAGGTAAAGGCAATCACGAGAGACACAGGGGAAAAGGGCAACTGTACAACTCAATCATGCAGGCGTGTCCCGTCCGGACCAGAAAATAACTGATACCGCCTTAGTTATTTTCCGGTGTGATTTTTCTGAGGATTTCGGGACCCAAAAATACCAACTTTGGTCTGTAAAATCTACGAAAAAATCTCGAGCGCGGGAAAAACATCGGTTACGAAAAACGATATCCGATTTACCTTGAATTAATTACCCAAGATTAATTCTTTCGGTAAATCACTGTATAACGACTTTAACAGTCCCGGTAAAAATCCAAATTTTTACCCGGGTTGTTACATTCGACCCACCTTAAAAAGAATTTCGTCCCCGAAATTTCGTCTTATCCGTGGGTCCTACCACGATTAGCTTCTGGCACACTCTGCCAGCTGTCCAAACTCAACCCGAGATAGCGCTTATACCCTTAAGCGACATCTCCTCTGCTTATATAAACCGAACCTCATAACTGAGAAACTCACTCACAGCCATGGACTCTCCACTGAGAATAAGAACCACCTCTGACTCCGAGGATGATAGCTACATCGGTGGTACTGCTTTCCCGACAAGCTCCGATGAAAAACCTCCCAAGAAGCGGTTCAAGACAAACATCATCGGTCTGAAGGTAGATATGGTCGTCTCCAGCAGACGACGAAAGAAGCGTGCTGGCAAAGAAGCTGATGATCGGAAGGGCAAAGCAACAGCTGAAAGCAGCACTCCGCTGCAGACATTATCGCAGCTGAATGTCTCACTGAGGAAGGTCAGCTCGGCGGTGATGCAGATAGAACAGGCATGTGCGGAACTCTTCCCTCACGTGAAAAACATCCAAAAGCTTGTAAAAGACCTAGAGAAGCATGTAACTCAATAGAGTACCTCTTCTTTGTATTCTAAAACCATTATGAATTAAATAAAACAAGCTTTCCTTTTTAAAAACAAAATTCTTGTTAAATTATGAAAACTCATGTTAAACAAAAAAGAAAAATATTTAAATGCAAAACAAAACCATCAAGAAGGAATAATAAAATCAAACATAAAGATGTTAAAAACAGAACCAATAAAAGGAAGTAGAACCAACATAAAGAAATTAAAAACAAAACAAAACTCGTTTAATAAAACCAAAACATAAGGAAGTTAAAACATAACATGTTTTCATGTTCGGCGCTCTAGATCGGTCGTAAACATCCTCGATCCCATGAAACGTGACATGCACAGCTAACAAAACAAGCCCAGCATACAGTGTATACATCAGTAACTCTGGCTCAACAGCCCAAGATATAAACATCAATAACATCACAACCGGCCCAAGGCCCAACAACAACAGTAACCAGCACAGCGGAAGACTTTATAACTCACAAAGACACTGTATGCGACACATGATGCAACTATGGATCCATGTCCTGTCCGAGGAATAACGCCGCAGCCTGTCTGGAATGCATCAAACCTGAACCACAAAAACTCATCCTACGGGATGAAAGCCCGCAGGTGAGGGGGTGAGTCCGAAGTGCTCACCAACCAAGGATAAACAGAGATATGTAGGCAACTTTAATACTTCAAAGAAGAAATACATACAATAGTCACAACCATACCAAAGACAATACCGTACAGGACAGACCAAACTCAAAGACTCGACCCAAACATACCAAGGATTTTATTATTATTCCAATTTTATCTTTCTGGCCCCGTCACGGATAAGTTAAGGTCGTACCAGGCTATCAACCTGTTTTTGGTGCCAGATCAAAAAGAACCCAGGATCAATATCCCAATAAAAAATCTCAGGGATCAACATCCCAATAATAATCTCAGGGATCAACATCCCAATAACAATCTCAAGGATCAACATCCCAATAGCAATCTTAGGGATCAACATCCCAATAACAACCAATCCGGGATCAACATCCCAATAACAATCTCAGGGATCAACATCCCAATCAAACCGGCATCAACATGCCCATCACAAGTAACCCAGATCATGGCCACCACAAAACAGTCTCAAACTGTAACAGCCCGGGTAAAATTTTTGATTTTTACTGGGACTGTAAAAGTCTTTTTACCGTGATTTACTGTTGAATTAATCTTGGGTAATTAATTCAAGGTAAATCGGGCGTCTTTTTTCGAAACTGAGAGTTTTCCCGCGCTCGTGATTTTTCCGTGGATTTTTCAGGCCTAAGTTGGTATCTTTCGGGTTTCGGAATTTCTCGGAAAATCACACCGGAAAATAACTAAGGGGGTATCGGTTATTTTCTGGCCCGGACCGGACTCGCTCCGTAGTGCAGACAAGCTGCATTATTACAGATTCACATGATGTACAGTGATGCACAGTGATTTTCCGTTTATAAAAGGAAGCAGAAGGAGAGGAAGAAAGGAGAGGAAAAAAAAAAGAAAAAGAGAGAAAAAGAAAAGAGGAAAAAAAAAGAAGAAAGAAAAAAAGAGAAAAAAAAATAAAAAGAAAAATCGGGAGGAAAAAAAAGAAAAGGGATGAAAAAAAAGAGAGAAGAACCAATCAGAAAAATAGATAAATAGAAAAAAAGAGAGAAAGAAAAAAATGGAAATCAGAAAAGAAAAGAAAATAGGAAAAAAGAAGAAAATACAGAAAATAAGAAAAATGGAAAAAAATACACTGTTCATCGTCAACCCGTTCCCTTCCGGTTACTGTGCACGTCGAGGAGCTCCGGCCGTTTTCTCGCCTCACCACCGCTGCCATGGAGCTCGCCACACCGTCGCCTTTCGACTGCCGCTGACCCCGTCCTCTTCCATCCACTGACGCGCCGCCAGGGAGCCTAGACCCGACGAAGATCCGACGGGTCCTCCTTAACACCGCCTCCTGCAGTACCGCCGTGCCCAGTTTGCCGCCACCCTCGCGCCGCTCTTCGTCCGCAGTTGCCCTGCCTCGTTCGCCTTCCTTCCTCTTGCCTTCGCCGTCGACACCGTTGCCGCAACCCGGAGGTAAGACCCGAAATTTGCTAGGATCCGCTTCGGGAAGACGGGTCGCAGTTTCTGGGCTGGTTGATCTGGGCTCGGGTTGGGCGTGGGCCGGCTGGGCTTGCACAGTGCGAGCCTCGGCCTGGTCCTGTTCAGCCCAGTCCATTTAATAAAAAAAACAATTTACATATATATATTTGTTTATATATAATCTAATATATAATTTTGGAAAAATTTATATATTTATTTTGAGAAAATTATTGCCAATTTAACTCTGGTATTTTTATTAAAATATAAATATATTTACTTTGATAAATAATTAAGTTATGTTTTGGAGAAAAACTAATATTATTTGGAGACTATATAAATAACATGAAATAATTTCTGGAAAATTATATATATATTATTTACCCTAGAAAATTATAGTAGTGGAAATTATATATATATGTATATGTACTTTGAAAATTAAAGGTAATTATATTTTGTGTTGGAAAATATTATTATATATTGAGAAAAAGATAAATACTATATAAATATTTTTTGAAAATTATAAATAGGTTATTATTTTTTGGAAAAGTTATGGAGATTATAATTTTGGAAATTACAGTTATTTTATGAAAATATTTTGAAAAGAATTTTAATTAAAGTATGGTACCGAAATTATATTCGGATATACGTATGGTAAAATATTTTCGATAAATGGAAATAATAAAAGATATGAACCGGGATGAGTTATTTCGCAGTTTGGGCATCATAGTATACCGATTATGTGCATTAATGTGTATATATACGGTTTTGTTGTATAGGTTTGGATATCGGGCAGTTTCCCGAGGAGCCGGCGTCGGACCGGTCATTGTTTCCGGAGTTGAGTAATCGGCCAAGGTGAGGATGGATTTCCTTCAATATGTGCCTGTATTACTCGGTTATTGTGTTTGTTGATTATTGCATCGTTGGTTGCTACATTGTGTTATGTATCGGGATGTTTATCCCATTGTCTTGATTGTGGTCGGGATGTTTATCCCATGTCGGTTTTTGGACGGTTATCCTTGAGTCGTTTTGGCACTAAATAAAATGGAATAAATAATAAATTGTGACAAGGATGTCGATCCTTGATTTTTGGATAGGGATGTCTATCCCGGTATCCTGGTTAGGGATGTCGATCCCTACGATTTGGTTTTGATGATAATATAATTGTCATGTGATAAGTAGTGGTACGACTCGATGGTTTAAGACTGTTTCGTGGTGGCCGTGACCTGGGTTACTCTGATAAGCATGTCTATACTTGGGATGTCTATCCCGTGATTGTTTTTGGGATGTCTATCCCTGGGTTCGTATTTTTGGGATGTCGATCCCTGGGTTCTCTGATTTGGTATGGCACCCGGAATATGTTGATGACCAGGTCCGACCTCTAGCTTATCCGTGACGGGGCCCGAAAAAGATAAAATTGGAAATTGGATTTTGTTTGAGTCTTTTGATTTATTTTGGCGGTTTTTGCCTGTTTTTGGACTTGAGTAATTTTATTGTTCATATTGATTGTCTTTCCTTCGTCGGTGAGCACTTCGGACTCACCTCTCACCTGCGGGCTTTCATCCCATAGGATGAGTTATTTTTGGTACAGGATTGGTGCATTCCAGACAGGCTGCAGCGTTATCCCTTGGACAGGGCTTGGATCCATAGTTTGCATCAGTGTCGCATACAGTGTTTGTGAGTTATTAAAGTCTGCCGCTGTGCATTGTTTTTACTATTATTGGGCCTTTGGGCCAGATATGTTGTTATTGTTGTTATTATTTTTGGGCTGTTGAGCCCGAGTTATTGTTGTATACACTGTATGCTGGGCTTGTTATGGTTGGGTTGTCACAGTTCCGGCACGTGTTTACTGTGTACGGTAAATATGGGTCGGGGCGTTTCACAAACCATCCGGTCGTACCTCTACTTACCACTTGACAATAAATTCACCATCTCATATCAACTTCCAATTTCCATTTTTCCTTTTTCCCAATTATCCATATCACAATTTATTCCAATTTTCCAACTTCCTATTAACTCAAGTTATAAAACAGACCGATCCATCAATAGCTTCATAGCATCAAATACTCACAATCCAACATCAATCACAACACAGTATCCAAAAAACCAATAACTGTCAATACAACAGTTCAATCAAGCAGGACAATATCAGCGAATCACACTCAGAACCAACATCAACAATCCATGTCATCAAGTATCCAACAGTAATATATATCATCATAATTTCCAATATTCATTTTCTCAAGTTATTCAACTTTCCATTATCACAAGTTAATCCACAGACCCAACCAATCAACAATCTCATAACTCTAATTATTCACAATTAATAGTTCAACAATTATCCACAATTTCCACAAGACCAACAACACAGTCCAACAACAGCAACAACAATAACCATCGCAGTCAAATAACTATCAATGATCATCTCAGCAGTTCAATCAAACAACAAATCACACACAGTATTACAGGCACATATGAAGGGTTATCCATCCTCACCTTAGCCAATTACTCAACTCTAAAGATAATGACCGGTTCCAAGCCGGCTCCTCGGGAAACTGCTCGATATCAAACCTTCGACGACGGCGGTATGGGACAAGCAGGCATGGCGGCGCGACGTAAAGAGGAAGGGAGGCGGCACGGGAACGGAGGCGAAGGCGACGAGAGGAAGACGCGAGGAAGGGAACGAGGCGACGGCTGCTGGTGCTGCAGGCGTTGGTGGTCGGCTGTTCGCTTCATCGGGTCTTCTCCACTGGCAGCGATAGCAGGCGAGAGCAAGAAGCAGCGGTGGATCGTCGTGGTGCGAGGCGGCATCGGCGGCTGTAGTGCTCGGGCGAGGCTGTGGCGCGTCCCGTCTGGTTGTGGCTCACTCCGCCGAGCACGCCTTGGCTGGACGGCGCTGCAGCAGCGGTTGCAGGTGGAGAACAATGCGAGGACGGCGGCGCGGTGGCAGCAGGTTGCAGCAAGCAGTCGTCGTGGCTTGTCCGGTGGTCTCGGGTAAGTGGCTGTTTTCTCTTTTTTTTCCCTCTTGTTCTTTTCTTTTCTCTTTTCTGGTTTCTCTTTTTTTTATGTATAACCTCTCTCTTTTTTTACTGATTGGTTGGTGTTTGAGTTGCAGGACGGTGAGCGAGATTGGGCTGCAGATTGAAGAAGAGATGTCTGGTTAATTGTGTGTTTGCAGGGAAGAGGATAGGGTATAGGGGTGAAGCACGGGCTTCACAGGAAAAGGCAATTACGAGAGACACAGGGGAAAAGGGAAGCTGTACAACTCAATCATGTAGGCGTGTCCCGTCCGGACCAAAAAATAACTGATACCCCCTTAGTTATTTTCCGGTGTGATTTTTCTGAGGATTTTGGGACCCGAAAAATGCCAACTTTGGTCCGTAAAATCTACAGAAAAATTTCGAGCGCGAAAAAAACATCGGTTACGAAAAACAATACCCGATTTACCTTGAATTAATTACCCAAGATTAATTCTTCCGGTAAATCACTATATAATGACTTTAACAGTCCCGGTAAAAATCCAAATTTTTACCCGGATTGTTACACCCAAGGTCGGGTGATTGATATTATTTTGGGCCATTAGGCCGGTTTTCTGTTGTGTCTATACAGTTTGTGCCACGTGTCAGCACTGTTGTTCGGTTATTACTGTTTGTCGGGTAAATTTGGGTCGGGGCGTTTCATATGAACATTAGTAAATTTGATGTAACTAACTACATATAATAAATTATTATTATTATTATTATTATTATTATTATTATTATTATTATTATTATTGTAAGAGACTATTTATAAAAGTTTTAATTTTTCTATTTCCTTTTGTGATTAATTATAATTTTTTTATTAATTAAAATTTATCGTATATAAGATATATTTGTAATATTAAATATTGCACAAGTAATAACTATATATAACACTGAAATTTTAAGCTAAGGTATCATCGTTAGGATTTGATTGAATACAAATAAAAATTTTAGGATTTAATTGTATAATTTTAGTGAACCTACATGATTAAATTTAAAATTTAGGGGGCAAACTAACACAATTTATTGCGGACAGCATGCCACATCATCAAAATGCTGCCTGGGGTACATGATTGACCAAATTTCAAAAGTACAGGTATATAATTGGCAGAAAAAAAAATGGGGTAAATAATTGACAAATTTGAAAGAGTTCGGATACCAATTATACCATTAATCCCATCTTCCTCGTGGGATGATAGTTTGTTTGTTTTGTGGGGTCTAGTCAAGTGGGTTTAGGGGCACTGTACTCGCTAATTACTACTAACTAGTTATCGGCTTCATTACTTTTTGCCCTTGTATTTTCAGTCAAACTAGGATCACCCCCTGAAGAAAAAAAACGTAATTCGTCCCCTTAAACTTTTGAATTCCGCGGTTTACCCTCTCTGGTTGACCTGATTCCGTTTCCATTATCAGAATTAACAGAACTCGTGGATAAAGGACACGTGGCAAAATCTAGTCCATTCAATAATTTTTTTATTTTTTGCAAAAATTAAAACAAAAAGATCTATTGTTTATTAATTTCAGCAAAACCTAATGTTCATTTTAGAAAACAATAACAAATAATAAATACAAAATGATAACTTTTACATTGAAAAAAGGAAAAAGATGAAAACGAAAAAAAACAAATAGAAAACGAAAAGAACAATCACAGCTCACCCGCCACCTCCCCATCCTCCTCCACCTGCTGCCTCCCCCTTCTCTCCCCGAATAAAAATTCCGGCCAAGGTCAACACTCTCTGCTTGGAAGTTCCACCACCAGCCCTACATCCTCTTCCCTTGTTGTCGGCCCCTCCTTCACTAAAACAACTTTTTGTAGCTAGTCAAGAATAACAACAAAAGTATCATCTCCTTCTTTCCGTCATTGAGCCGCCACCGTCCACCTGTTCCATCTTAGTCCGTCGTTGCCAAGTTGAGGAAGGAGGCGTGAGGTCTGGTTCGAGTTCTAGGCGAGACCTTGAGGACTCGACGGAGCAGCTGTTCCTGGGTAAGTCGCACCGCCCCTCCTCTCTCCCTCTTTATTGTTCTTGCCAATTGGTGTTCATGCCGATTTACTGATTGGGTATTGGATTGGCGTGGCAGTGGTGGTTGTTGCTGGGAGTGTGGCGGTCGGATCATCATTTTCGGGAGAGGAAGGAAGGAGGAGGTGGAGGTGGAGAAGAAGGCGGGGTGGAGGAATCGGAGTTGTTGAGTATTTCTCTGAGGTTGTGATTGGGGGATGAGTCTGGTGGATCGAGAAGGAGCGACGGTGGGAGGTTTGGTGGTGGGGGGCACCCTGGCAGGGCGGTGAGGAGCACGGATTGAGGGATTAAGGTGGTGATGGTGGTTGTTTTGATGGTCGTGGTGGTTTGTGGTGACGATGGTGGGTGGTGATTGAGGGTAAGGGAGAGGAGTAACAGTGGGTTTAGGTTGTAAAATTGTTTTTTTTATCAGTTTTTTTATTTTTTTATAATGTATCAGTTTTTATTTTTAAAGAATCATTTTGTTGTAAAAAAAATCAATTTGAATTTTTTTTGAAAACCACAAACTACGTTCCTATGAAATTAGAAAACAGTAAAGCAAATTTTAAATTTTTTAATTTATAGTTCGTTTTTGTGCTTTCTTTTTCTTTTTCATAATATTTTTATTTTTTAAAAGAATAAAATGATAAAAATTTATACAATTCCTTTCTTTTTTTCTTTTTTTATAATAGTTTTTTATTTTTTTAAAGTATAAAATGATAAAAACTTATAAGATTAGAGTCAATTTTTTTCATCTTTCTTAATTTTTTTAAAAATTAAAGAGTCAATTTGAAAATTTTTAAACTAAAAATTTCGTTTTTATCAAATTTTAGACACCCAAAAAATAATTTTATATTTATTTTCTTTCTTTTTCTCCTTTTTATGTTTTTTTTTCTTTAAAAATAAAATAATAGAAAATAAATTTTATCAAACTAAGTTCTTTGATTTCTTGTTTATTTTTATTTTTCTTATGATGTAAATATTTTATTTTTTTGTTTTGCTTAAAAAAATATAATAATCATTAAATTATTTGTCTTTTTTATAATTTTTCTATAAATTAAAATAAAAAAGAATCAAACGGTGATGATCTTGTCACATGTCGATCTTCCATGCGTTCAGTTAAGTCAACTAACACAAATGTAAGTCAACCTAATGGAATTAAGTAAAATGCGGAATTCAAAAATTCAAGAGGTCAAATTCTTTCAGGGTGATCCTAGTTTGACCGAAAGTTCAAGGAGTAAAAAGTAATGAAGCCCTATTGCTAGTAGTACAATGCATTGCTTTGCTACTCGTGCTTCCAGCTGCCTCTGTATATATATCGACGTGTCAAGTGGGCAATTCCTTAAAAGGTCAATTCTTAACAAAAACCACACCATCTGGTTGCGTTTTTTCCTTTCCTAGTTGTGACGGTAAATTTGGTTCCATGTCAGGTCTACTTTTCTCACACACTCTAGTGAAGTTGCTAGTGACTTGTATTGTATGTATTATGGTGGAGTCAGGGGTGGCATTGGGCTAAAGGCAAAGAAGTTTCCATGTAATTTAATTTTGGCCTCATGCATTTTCTCCTCTAAGTCTGCCCGCTTTCATATCTTGCTCCTGCATGCTCCAAAATGAAGAAGTCTCTATGTTGCCCCATTGTGTCACTGTATAGAATCTTTTATTTATTTATATATATATATATATATATATATATATATATATATATATATTAATCGTTGCTCTTATTCAATATCACTAATATATGAAGGTACATAAGGTGAACAGAAGTGAGGTCATTGAGACAAATGATACTCACTCTGATACACTAAGTGAACTGCATGCAGCAATGAAAAAACACGTAATAAAAGAAGCAGGACTACACGGCTACAAATCAATCGAATCAATCAAAAGCTCCTAATAACACCCTTCCATTCTTTGACAGAATCCACGGAAGCAAGCATGTTGCAGCACGTATAGGGAAACTCGGGCTGACACTGTATAGAATCTTTTAAGACTCCAAAGTCCTATGGGATTCCAGTAAACTTGAGGGAAACATTTTCCATTGATCAATGATTAGAATGCTTAATTAGCTTGTCTTGCCAATTGATTACTGTTGTCTTAATAAACTTGGAAACTATTACTACGTGATGCTTGTTTGGTCATTGAAGACCTTAAGTCACGTAAGTAGCTTGTTCCATATCACTTGACACTTCACTCCTTCCTCCCCTTAAAGGTCAAAACTGTAGCAGGCTTTTTTCGTAGGTTTATTTGGAGGCTCATGATTATATATATATTTGCAAATTATAGGCTTTTAAAATCTATACCTCCAGTCCAGAAACTCTTACATCGTCCTCTTTCTGATGAAAGTCTCAAGGCAGACTATGGTGTGCATCTTGAGTCCTTTGATTATCGTGGCGGTGAAGAAACTTGTACCAAGTTAATTTTCCCTGAGCGTATAAGATTTTTATTTATTGTAGGATCTTGCAACGGATTAGTTTGTTTAGCTCAGGAGTCACGGGTTAGTGACTATCGAGACATATCTGTGTGGATTGTGGAATCCTTTTACTGGTGTCTACAGAAAATTGCCAGATCCTGAAGGTACGCGCGGTTATGACATGGACCGTGCTTATGGTTTCGGATATGATTCGGCTGCTGATGATTACAAGGTTTTTATAGTTGCAGTGCGCCCCGATGCTCGCAAACGTAAAGATCGTGTACCTAAAGTTCAAATCTTCTCCCTGAAGACAGGTTCCTGGAAAAGAGTGGAAAATTCTGACATATACTTGCAACATATTATAGAAGCAGACAGGGGTCTCTTCTTAAATGGTGCACTTCATTGGGGGAAAAGAGATGCTGACAAGATTACCGCATTTGATTTGTCAGAGGAGAAATTTTGTGATGTCCCGGCCCCTCCGGAGCAAAGAGGACTGGCACACAAGGGCATAGGAATTGTTGGAGAATATCTGTGTATGTCGTGGTCTCGTAAACCGAGCTTTGATGGCAGTGTTGTTTGGGTCATGAAGGAATACTTGAACGAGACGTCATGGGTTACTTTCATTGATTATTGTCCATCGTGGGGTGGTCAGTGCAGTGTTCGCTATCATTGCAACTTCATAGCAGATTCTGTACTGGATAAAGAGGATAGCGGATGCCTGATGTTTGACTTGCATGACATCGTATATACTACTGAAATACTCAAATGGAATAAGAATCTTGAAAAATCTGAAAGAGATGGAGTGGATGAGATACAATATTATGAGCATCGGGCATCCATCCCTTATAGAGAAGCTCTCACTTCTCCGTATCCTTCTTTGGTGATGAACCAAGGATTTTGAACATTGATCTCTAAGCAAAGGCAGCAACTTGAACTAGGCAAATTGAGGTGGGTTAAGAGCGGGATCCAAGGTTTATTCATGTTGTACCCAAATTTTTTCATTTCTAGTGAATATTACATTCTACATAAATGGAGTACTGTTCTAGTCATCCGTTTTCTGTTTCCTTCATCAAATTGTTGGGTGGTTTCACTAATTAATTAGTTTCTTATTTCCTTTACTTCCATATTCTATTTAAAGGGCAGAAATCAGTAAGGAGCCAAGATCGTATTAGATATTTCGGATCAGAAAATACAGTGTTGTCGCTGGCAATTACAATCTTCAGTTCTCTAATGGGTCCCTCCACATAATAAGCTTAGAATTCCGGAAAGCATAATGCTAGGCCCAGGAGAATAGATCATGAAGTTGAGTAATAATAATCCTGGTGAAGGAAGTGATGAAGCTGAAGAACAATATTCCAATAAGAATAAATTCTACTACAGACACGAAAGCTCGACGGCCATACCATACACAGAAGCTCTTACCTCTCCCTATGCTTCTACAGGCATCCATCGATCAAGGCATATGTGTATTAACTCTAAGGAACTAGTAATTTATTTTAAGGACGAGGCTGCATATATATTTGAGGAGGTTTTCGAATTTTTTTTTTCTTGTTCCTCTTGTTATAATCCACCACTTCTAAGTCGAAGAGAATGCAACAGGACAACTAAGAGCACCGACATAAAATTCCATAAAACTCATCAAGAGGAAGCGTTGAGTCGGTACCGCCTGACGAATCCAAAACCCAAAGGGAAAAAAATTGTAAATACCAATGACTCGTCACATATATATATATAGGCTCTCTCTTTGCAAAAACAAAACAAACATGATCAGAGAGCAGGGCATATCCAATGGCTGCTACCGGAAATCTGTGGTTGTCGTCGTCGTCGGGCTATCAAACAAACGAAAGAGAGACGAGAGACTGCTTGTTGATGAAGCAAAGACCATTACTACCTCCACCAATTATAATTGTCGTGACCCTTCAGAAATTGTGGAGGAGATACTATCTCGGTTACCCAACAAATCCATTCATCGATTCAGATCACTCTCCAAGTCATGGTCCTCTTTGCTAGTCGGTGTAGACTTCCTCCACCAGTTCAGACGCAATTCTACCCCGCCGGCGGCGAGGATCCTAAAGTTGCGATGCAGATACTATGGTAGCTTATGTGACCCTTCTCATTCTCCTTCTCATGCTTTTGCATTATCACCATATTATCCTTCAAACGCTCGTCGGCATACTGCAAATACCAAGAAAAGTTATCCGTATCAAAAGTTTGTCTGGAGCAGACTCACTCTCAGCCGGAACTTACAAAAAATCACCCTAAGCTGGAGATAGTTGTCTGGAATCCTTTCACTGGTTTATACAGGAAGTTGTCAGATAGTATGATCAAATGGTTTGATCGGAGATATGCTCATGGTGTTGAATAGTAATGTAGTGTTTTGTATCCCACATCTATTAGAAAGTGGGAGTGAAGGGTTGGAAAAGGCTATAAATAAGACCCCTCACATCCTTTTGGAATCATCCCAAAATTTGAGTACATTCTATCCTAACAATTGTACTAACTCTTCTCCTATTAAAAGAGCAGTGCTCCGGAGACGTAGGCAAAATTGGTCGAACTCCGTTATCAATTTTTGAGTGTGTTCTTCTTTTATTATTCCGCCTTTATTTTCCGCATTTGTTTATTTATTTAGTATTCAACATTGGCCGGCTAAGCCGCCTTATCTCTTTGTTGGCTTGTTCTATTTGTTGGCCGGCTAAGCCGCCTTTGTCGGGTATAGGTTGTGAATTAAAATACTGTGCAAGTGAGTCCTGTCTAGGAGGTTGGGTTTTAAGTAAACCACTGTTCCTTCAGTCTTTCCTGGGGATTTATCTTGGAATGATAATTCTGTCTAAGGAGATAGGCTAGGCCATCTTTCCTGAGAATTATCGAATCAGTTCAATTCACTAGTTTGTTGTAGTGGGGAATTTACCCGAGTTTCTCCAACAAGTGGTAGCGGAGCCGAAGGTTCGTCCTTTGGGCTATTTGAAATTGTTGAATACTATCTTTTGATTTTGTAATGGCGGAAGCAGGTTCAAAACAGGCTACATCAGGTACACAGTCAGGAGAGATGGCTTCCACATCCAGTTGGTCGAGGATCCCAGTATCTAGCTCGAAACTTGTTGTGGAGATATTTGATGGTACCGGTCATTTTGGCATGTGGCAGTGTGAGGTCCTTGACTCGCTATTCCAGCAGGGACTTGATGTTGCTATTGAAGAAGAAAAACCTGAAGATATCAGTGAGAAGGAGTGGGCCGACGTAAACAAGTTGGCATGCAGAACAATTCGATCGTGCTTGTCCAGGGAGCAGAAATATACTTTGAAAAATGAAGTTTATGCACACAAACTGTGGAAGGTATTGGAAGACACTTTCTTGAAGAAAAGTGGTCAAAATAAGCTTCTGATGAAGAAGAGATTTTTCCTGTTCGAGTATCGACCAGGTTCTACGATGAATGAACACATTACTCTGTTTAAAAAATTAGTAGCAGACATGTTCAATTTAGATGTTATATTTGAAGATGAATATTTGGCTTTGATGCTGTTATCATCTCTTCCCGATGAATTCGAGCATCTGGAGACTACTTTACTTCATGGGAAGGAGAATGTATCATTGGAGGCTGTATGTTCTGCTTTATATAGTCACGAGCTGAGACAACAAGATAAAGTGAAGAACAAAGCACCTGTAGCAGATAAAGCCTTAGTGGCTAGAGGACGACAGCAAGGCCAGTCAAAGGCGAGAAGAGGAAGATCAAAGTCAAGAAGCAAAGTTGCCAAAGATGAGAAAGGGCATTGGAAGAAAGACTGTCCGAAGTTGAAAAAGAAGGGAAAGACTCCACAAGATGCAAATGTTGCAGAATGCAAGAGTGATGCAGAGTCAGACACTTCTTTAGTTGCTTCACTTCAACATCACATGTTGATGAGTGGATTTTGGATTCTGGTTGCACCTACAATATGTGCCCCATTCGGGAATGGTTCTTTGACCTTGAAGAGCTCAATGGCAGGGTTGCTTTCATGGGCAATGACAATCCATGTAAAAAAGTCGGGATAGGTTCAATCAAGCTGAAAAATCATGATGGATCCACCAGAATTTTGAGAGATGTTCGATATATTCCAGAGTTGAAGAAGAATCTCATTTCTTTGGGAGCCTTAGAATCAAACGGCCTAGTTGTCACTATTCGAGATGGAATTCTTAAAGCAACATCAGGAGCATTGGTGATGTTATAAGGTGTGAGGAAGAATAATCTGTATTACTATCAAGGTAGTACAGTAATTGGGGCAGTTGCAGCAGTAACTTTTGGAAGCAAGAAAGATGCAGAGGCAACGAAGCTGTGGCATATGCATTTGGGACATGCTGGTGAAAAATCCTTGCAGATTCTTGCCAAGCAGGGATTGTTGAAAGGTACGAAGACTTGCAAATTGGAATTTTATGAGCATTGTGTTCTGAAAAAGCAACGAAGAGTGAAGTTTGGCACTGCTATCCATGATACCGAGGGGATTTTGAACTATGTGCATTCAGATGTGTGGGGACCTACCAAGACTCCATCTCTTGGAGGTAGACACTATTTTGTCACTTTTGTTGATGACTTTTCTAGAAGAGTGTGGGTGTTTACAATGAAGAAGAAGGATGAAGTGATTGGGATTTTCCTTAAATGGAAAAATCAGGTTGAGAACAAGATAGGAAGAAAGATTAAAGTTCTCCGAACAGACAATGGTGGAGAATATACGAGTGGTACTTTCTTGAAGATATGCCAAGATTGTGGCATAGTTTGCCACTTCACAGTCAGAAAAACACCACAGCAGAATGGGGTGTCAGAGCGTATGAACAAGACATTGGTGGAGAAAGTTCGTTGTATGCTGTCTAATGCTGGGCTAGGCAGAATTTTTTGGGCTGAGGCTATGATATATGCTCAACATCTTGTTAATCGGTTTCCACATTCTGCTTTAGGTGGCAAGACCCCTTTGGAGGTATGGTCTGGAAAACCTGCTACAGATTATGACTCTTTGTGTGTGTTTGGCTCCACTGCATACTACTATGTTAATAAATCGAAGTTAGATCCACGAGCAAAGAAGGCTCTATTTATGGGTCTTAATGCTGGAGTGAAGGGATACCATCTTTAGTGTCTAAAGGTAAAGAAGACTATTATCAGCAGGAATGTTACCTTTGATGAATCTGCCATGTTGACTAAGGTAAATCCAGAAGAAGCTTGTGGTACTTCAGAGCAGGTGGAGTGTGTATCAAAGTAGGTGGAGTTTGAGCCTACTATGGTGATCCCAGCTAAGAGCACCAATGGTGACTCTCCATTGACAGAGGAAGAGTCAGATGAAGAAGAGGTTCCGACCCAAGAACCTACGCAGCAGTTCGAGTTAATTGCCACTAGTAGACCAAGACAAGAAAGGAGAAAACCAGAACGTCTCATTGAAACGGTGGCCTATGCACTTCCAGTCATTGATGATGTTCCTTCCGCTTTTTTCAGAAGCCATTCGGAGTTCTGAAAGTAGCAGTTGGAAAGAGGCAATGGAGGAGGAGATGGAATCTCTTCAGAAGAACAAAACATGGAAGTTGACACAACTACCGAAGGGAAAGAAGGCAATTGGATGCAAATGGGTATTTGCTAAGAAAGAAGGATTTCCTAACAAGAGTAATGTTTGCTACAAGGCAAGATTGGTGGCTAAAGGCTACGCTCATAAGGAGGGAATTGATTATAATGAGGTATTTTCTCCAGTTGTGAAGCATTCCTCCATTAGAATTCTGTTGGCCTTGGTAGCACAGATGAACTTGGAGCTAGCTCAACTTGATGTGAGGAATACATTCTTACACGGTGACTTGAAGGAGGAAATCTATATGACTCAGCCCGATGGATACAAATTTGCTGGTAAAGAAAATTGGGTGTGCAAACTAGACAAGTCGTTGTACGGTTTGAAGCAATCACAAAAGACAGTGGTACAAACGATTTGACAAGTTTATGTTGGGTCAGAAGTACACAAGAAGCAAATACGACCATTGTGTGTATTTGAGAAGACTACAAGATGGGTCCTACATCTATCTACTCCTATACGTTGATGATATGCTGATAGCTGCAAAGAGCCAAGTTGAAATTGACAAGTTGAAGGTTCAGTTGAGTAGAGAGTTCGAGATGAAGGATTTGGGGGAAGCCAAGAAGATTCTCGGCATGGAGATAAGTAGAGACAGAGAGGGAGGCATGCTTTGGCTGACACAAAAAGAGTATTTGAAGAAATTACTACAATATTTTGGCATGAATGAAGGGTCAAAACCTGTAGGTACTCCACTTGCTCCTCATTTGAAGCTTAGTAGCCAGTTATCTCCGCAGACAGATGAAGAACGAGAATACATGGCAAAAGTCCCTTATGCCAATGTAGTTGGAAGCTTGATGTATGCAATGGTGTGTACGAGACCGGATATTTCACAAGCTGTTAGCGTTGTGAGCAGATACATGCATGATCCTAGCAGAGGTCATTGGCAAGCTGTGAAATGGATTCTTCGGTATATCAAAGATACCGTAGATGTTGGCTTAATGTTTGAGAAGATGAATCACTTGGTCATGGAGTGGTTGGATATGCTGGAGATTTGGATAAGCGAAGATCGACGACGGGTTATTTGTTCACTTTAGAAAAAGCCCCTATTAGTTGGAAGTCCACTTTACAGTGGCTTTGTCTACAACGCAAGCAGTGTATATGGCTATTACAGAAGCTGTGAAGGATGCAATTTGGCTTTATGGGTTGCTCAAAGACTTGGGGGTTGGTCAGAAACAACTTGTGGTGTATTTTAACAGTCAGAGTGCTATTCATTTAGCGAAGAATCAAGTCTTTCTTGCACGGACGAAGCACATTGATGTTCGCTATCATTTTGTGCGGGAAATTCTCGAAGAAGAGGAGATAGTTCTCCAGAAGAATTTGACTATGGAGAATCCTGCAGATATGATGATCAAGGTGGTGACAAGGGCCAAGTTTAAACATTGTTTAGACTTGGTCAATATCCTGCATATTTGAGTTGGCGCCAGATGGCGCAAGTTGGAAGCGCTATTCTTTGTATGGTTGAGAAGATAAAGGTCTGGTGGGACTACAAAAACACCAAGGTGGAGATTGTTGAATAGTAATGTGGTATTTTGTATCCCACATCTATTAGAAAGTGGGAGTGAGGGGTTGGGAAAGGCTATAAATAAGACCCCTCACATCCCTTTGGAATCATCCCAAAATTTGAGTACATTGTATCCTAACAATTGTACTAATTCTTCTCCTATTAAAAGAGCAGTGCTCCGGAGACGTAGGCAAAATTGGCCGAACTCCGTTATCAATTTTTGAGTATGTTCTTCTTTTATTATTCTGCCTTTATTTTCCGCATTTGTTTATTTATTTAGTATTCAACATTGGCCGGCTAAGCCGCCTTATCTCTTTGTTGGCTGGCAAAGCCGCCTTGTTCTATTTGTTGGTCGGCTAAGCCGCCTTTGTCGGGTATAGGTTGTGAATTAAAATATTGTGCAAGTGAGTCCTGTCTGGGAGGCTGGGTTTTAAGTAAACTACTGTTCCTCCAGTCTTTCCTGGGGATTTATCTTGAAATGATAATTCTGTCTAAGGAGATAGGCTAGGCCATCTTTCCTGGGAATTATCGTATCAGTTCAATTCACTAGTTTGTTGTAGTGGGGAATTTACCAGAGTTTCCCCAACACATGGTTTCGGGTATGATTCGGCTTCGGATGATTACAAAGTCTTTGTGGCTACATGACGTCGTAAGAATGATGGTGATGGAGTTAGAGTGGATATTTTCTCTCTGAAAGCAGGTTCCTGGAAAGAGGTGAAAAATTCTGCAAGAGAGTTGCGACATCTAACTAGAAGAGACAACATGGGTCTCTTCTTGAATGGAGCACTTCACTGGGAATCCAAGAATAAGAAAGATGGTTCAACAAAAATCATAGCTTTTGATTTGGCCGGGAGAAGTTTTATGATGTCCCCTTGCCGCTTCCACCACTTAATTATAGTTACTATGGAATGGGAGTTGTTGGGAATATCTCTTTGTCAGCTTTCTTACAAAAACTAAGTATGATCTGAATCCAGAAAATATTGTTTGGGTAATGAAGGAATACTGCAATGAGGCGTCGTGGGTTCACTTGATTTCATATAGTCCTGAACGACTAACTGAAGCAATCTATGTGCCCAACTCCGAACCAATTATATCTGTCAAAGATGGTGGAAACATATGGCTTCAATATTTCATGGGATTTGTTGACGTACTAGAGTGGATTGATGATAATCCTCATGGAGGAAGTTATGAATTCGTTGGAGAACAATATTCCAAGAAGGAACTGATCAACTTCTACAGAAACAAAAACTTGATGGCCATACCGTACACAGAAGCTCTAACCTCCCCCTATGCTTCTACAGGCATCCATCCATCAAGGAATTTTTGAACAAAAGAGATGTGCTCATGTGTTTCAGTTCTGTTCCTGGTTTGCTGCCATTAACAGAACAAAAGAGATGTAAAATTTTAATTATTTTTAATAACTTTCTTTTAACAATTTGAATGCTTTTTTTTAATAATTAAAACCAAGAGATTATATGGTTTTCAAGCTTTATCATTATCGTTTGCATATAAAAAAATTGTTAGGTTTATTCTAGTCTTAATTTGAAGAATTACATTCAAAAAAAATTGACTCAAAACTAGTTTGGATAAGGAGTTATGACCTTTCGAAGCTTTTGGGAGTTTAATTTTCCCTGAGCTGAGATTTAGTACATGATTTTTTTTTTGTTTTACAATTTTGGGAAACGTTATTTAGAGCATCTCGATTTGGTCGGGCTCCCACTGATGGAGTGCGTACGCAGCCTGCTAGCAGCATGGCCTTGGTCTGTCTCTATACAGAATGGTTTTCGTGAGGCCAACTTGGTGGCCAAAGCGAGCCTTTCCCTTGATTTCTCTTTAGTGCAGCACACACCCTCTCATTACTCCGTTATCAATTTTTGTAATGTTCTTATTTCCCCTCCATATCAAAAAAAGAAAAAAAAAAGTTATTTAGAGCATGTTCAAATATGAAAGTTGATAAAAAAAAAAAGTGAATAGTTAGGTGCTGCCCCTTGTTGGGTATGTACCAATACATACCTCACGTATTGCTATGTGATAGGGCCACGTTGCAGTAATTTTCCACCCTGAAAAATGAAAAAAAACATTTTTAAAAAATATCTATTTCTTTTTATGGAGTCCCTAAATTTTTTTAAATTATAAAATATACTCTAACCCCTAACTGTTTAACGGAGTCGAAACAACTCTGTTGTTCCCTGTTAAATATTTAAAACAAAAACACGATCCACTCAGTTTCAATTTTCACCCCCAATTTTTCAATTCGATAACCCTAATTCCTCAATCCCCTTTCCTCTCCTCTCCTCTCCTTATCGTCGATCAACGGCGCAAGATATCACTGCCTCCCACCTGCGACGGCTTGGACAGCGCTTCCTTCCCCAACCTATTAAGGACTTGTTGATTATATAGTCGATATTGCTGGAACTTGTTTATTAAAAAACTGAATATGTGCTGTATGGTGTTTGACTTCACTGACCCAACTAAGAATTTGAAAGAAAAGGAAATCAAGCGGCAGACATTGCTCGAGCTCGTGGATTATGTTACTTCTGCAAGTGGAAAGTTTACAGAAACTATCACGCAAGAAGTAATAAAAATGGTATCTGCCAATCTGTTTAGGCCGCTTACCCCTCAACCTCGTGAAAATAAGGTATTAGAAGCCTTTGATTTGGAAGAGGAGGAGGCCTTGATGGACCCTGCATGGCCTCACTTGCAAATTGTGTATGAGTTCCTTTTGAGATTTGTTGCATCTCCTGAAACGGATGCTAAGTTGGCAAAGAGATACTTTGATTCCGAGGATCCAAGGGACAGAGAAGCATAATGGAATTGCCGAGCTCTTGGAGGTTTTGGGTAGCATAATCAATGGCTTTGCTTTGTCATTGAAGGCAGAGCATAAATTGTTCCTTGTTCGGGCTCTAATTCCCCTTCACAAACCTAAGTGCTTACCTATGTATCATCAACAGTTATCATACTGCATCACGCAGTTTGTGGAGAAAGATTGCAAACTTGCTGATATGGTGATAACAGGTTTACTAAAGTACTGGACAATCACTAATAGTTCTAAAGAGGTCATTTTCCTGAGTGAGCTGGAGGAAGTGTTAGAAGCCACACAACCAGTAGAGTTTCAGAGATGTATGGTGCCCCTGTTCCGTCAAATAGCTCGTTGCTTGAGCAGTTTACACTTCCAGGTAACAATGCATGCTAATTGCTTTAGTTAAATAAACTGTATTTTCTTGAAGCATGCTTCCAGACATTTTGGTTTTATTTCCACTATCTTAGCACCTGAAATGTATGTTTTACTCTCTTCCAAAGTGGGATTACTTTTCTGTATGGACTCTTTGTTTTTTTTTTTCTTGACGTGTTCATAATTTGTCGAGATTTTTACAAGGATAGTTACAAAGACTAATGGAAAATCATATTTCTCAATAATGAAGTTTCTCCAATATCCTTTTGCTACTCTTTTTAGAGCTGTTACTTCTTGGTGGTACCGTTTTAAAAGGATATCACTTAGCAGCTTTATGTTCTCAGCTTTTAGCAGTATAAGACATTATGTCAATGTTGTATCCTACACTTTGGCATGTTTTGGAATAAACACTAAAGGACAATCCAACTTAATTGCTCTTCATTACAGCGATCAAGCTCCTGCAGAACTGGTGCAAGTGTGCTGGCTTGAAGTAAGAACCTTCACACCTAACCTACGGAAGGAACATACCAGATTAGCTTCAAATTGTTGCTGAAGCAGGGGGCATTTGGTTGGACCCATTGCCCTGTTTTTCTGATGGCCAAGGTAGGGAAGGTACAACTGGGATAAACTAGATCTATTGAAGCTTGGTTTGGAGCAGCAACAGACAGTTCCTGCCGATTTCCGGATAAAAATTACAGGAGCACACAGCAGTGATCCAAGGATCTATTTTGGGTTGTATGAAGTTTGGTCAGCAGATGGAAAGGTGGCCTGATTATTCATGAAGCCCATGTCAAGAAAGTTCGTTGAGCTCAGGAAGCTACTGGTTCAACCATTAGCTCCTGCTGCATTTATTGTGTGCTATTGAGATCAAAGGCATATGAGCTAGAATAAGACTCAATTTACCAATAAACTGTAAAAAAAGAACACAAGGGTTTTAAAATGTATTCGACCATATGGGTAAGTTTACAGTTGTATCATCAATGCTTGTTTCTCTTCTATATTATCTACGTACTTTTACTTCTTGTCTCTGTTGAAGTTTGTTGAGAAATGAGAGAGCTTATTGATAACGAAAACATATTTTTGAGGTGAGTAATCACATTAGAAAAAACATTTAAAAGCCTAAAAGTAAACATTATGAGAATAACAAGCAGCATATGTAACAGCCCAGGTAAAAATTTGGATTTTTACCGGGACTGTTAAAGTTGTTATACAGTGATTTACCGAATGAATTAATCTTGGGTAATTAATTCAAGGTAAATCGGGAGTTGTTTTTCGAAACCGAGAGTATTCCCGCATCGGGAATATCTTTCTAACTAACCGAGTCTCGGTTTTCAGTTCCGAGAGTTGGACGATGCTCAGGAGAATTAATCAGATTTTCCGAGCCCAAGTTATATTTTTGGACACGGGACGGAAAATTACGACTATGCCCCTGTTCCCTTCCTTTTCTTCTTTTCTTTTCCTTTCTCTTTTCTTTCCTTTTTCGTCTTTTCTTCCTTCCTGTTCTCGCGTGAGTTTTTGTCGCCTCTCCCGTGAACCGTGAAGCTCGCTCGTGAAGTCTTCCTGTGAGACTTGTGAAGTGCTGCCATGCACCTCGTTCTTTTCCTTGCTCGTTGAAGCCATTTCCCTGCCTTTCCCCTGCAAAAGAATTAAACACACAGCAAGGAACCCATAACCACAAACACGAAAACAACACACACCCACCGAAACCCATTTCTTTTCCTTTCTCTTCTTTTCTTTTCTTTCTTTTCTTTTCTTTTTTTTTTTCTCTCCTACTCCTCCTCCCTTCCGCCCGTCCACAAGAAGCCGAGACCACCACCACCCTTGCCGCGACCCCTTCCACCTCTTCTCCTTCTCCGGCCATCATCCACCAACCGCCGTGACCTGCACCACCGGCACCTTCTCTATCCTTCCTTCCTCCTCCTGCAACCCGCGACCGCCGCCCTGCAACTTCCCAGTCCGACGAGCTCGCCACCTCCACGCCAACCGCCACCACCGACCCGAGCAAGCTCACCTCTCGCCGCCAGCAACGCCACCTCCTCTTTGCTCCTTTCGTCTCCTCTCGCACGCGCCGTCGACCTTGGAGCAACGACCCGACGAAGCCACCCTTCCTCCTCTCCTTCCTGCCTTCCTCGCTCGACGTCCACCTCACGCGCGACATCCAAGTCGAGGCTCCTCCACCTGCACTGCCGCCACGACCGCCGCCGAGTTCGTCACCTCCTCGCCGTTGGTGACCATCCGCCGCCCTGCTCCCGTGCCACCGTGCTTCCGCCTGCGCCTAACGCTGCTCGTCCGTCCGCGGCTCACGCTGCACCACCCACAAGGTGAGCACAGTGCACCAAGGTTGAAGAAGACACATGCATGGGCTGTAGACATGCATGGGCTTGGGTTTTGTTGGTTGTAGTTTAGGTTTCTTATGAAGTTGGGCTTAGATTAGGATGTTAGTGTTGGGCTGGTTTGATGGTTGGGTTGGGTTGTGTTAGTTGGGTTTAGGTTGATGCGTTGGGCCTACGAGTTTGGGCTGTGGCTATCGGGCTTAGGCTAGTGGGCTAGTGTGGTTGGATTTTGGATGTCTGGGCTGCCACTATTTGGCCCTGTCCGGAAATTAAAAATAATAAATAATAATAATAAGTAATAAAAATAAAATCTGGGAAATATGTTTTGAAAATTAAATTAAGGAAATATTTCGGAAATATATATGTAGTATACGCAAATAATAGTCCAAATAAATAAATTATTATGTTAATATATAATGGCATGGAAATGTATTTTGTCTTTAGAAAATATATATATGTATATTAATAAATTCGTATTTGTTATCGGAAAAATAAGTTATATGGTTATATTTTCTGGAAATGGAGTTTTCTAAAGAAAATAATAATTGGAAACTATATTTGGAAAGTATAATAATTTTTATGGAAATATTATGGAAAATATATATATTATAAATTCCAAGGAAATTATAGTAATTATTATTTTGAGAATTATAATTATTTTATGGAAATAGATTTTGAAAAGGGTTTTAATTAAAGTATGGTACCGAAATTATATTCGGAAATACGTACGGTTAATTATTTTCGGTAAAGGATAATAATAAAAGATGAGTAACCGGGATGGGTTTATTTCGTAAATTGGCATCATGACATACTCTTATGTGCATTTATGTGAATATATGTGGTTTTGTTGTATAGGTTCGGATATCGGGCAGTTTCCCGAGGAGCCGGTGTCGGACCGGTCATTATTTCCGGAGTTGAGTAATCGGCTAAGGTGAGGTTAAGTAAATATTTATTTACATCCCGTGATATCAAGTTGCTGTTTGCTTACTGTGTCCAATGTTGCTGGTATGATACTTTGTGGCTGTGTATGGTTTGTTGTGTGATGAATTATGTTGATAATTGTTGCCGTTGATGTTGTTGAAATTATTGTTGCTGTTGATATAATTGATGATGTTGGGATTGTGGATATAAGTAAGATTATTGTAGTTGTTGACTGTAGAATTGTGTGAGTTGAGTACCGGGGGTACTATTATGTGATGACAGTTTGGTATTGATTATTATCCAGACGAGCGGAGAGGCTGCGAGCCTGCTCGGGATAATGAGATAATGGTTGGATGATAGAGATGTAGTAACTAGTCGAGGAAAAAGGAAATAATAAAATTGAATACACTTAGAC
Source organism: Turnera subulata (assembly GCA_028386065.3). NCBI lineage: Eukaryota > Viridiplantae > Streptophyta > Magnoliopsida > Malpighiales > Passifloraceae > Turnera > Turnera subulata. Next base: position 22,939 of record JAKUCV010002163.1, on the reverse strand, counting down.
ATCTAGTGAGTCACAGTTAAATGTTGGAACAGCCAGATGGTAGTCTGATTTATGGTGCTGGGGGAGAGTGTGCTTGGGGTCTGCTCCCTGTCTGTACCAATTATTATTTTTAGGCGCTGGGGGAGAGTTAGTGGTTGGTCCTGCTCCCTGTCTGTGCCAGTTTTACGTGGAGGTACCAGGGCGGGGTCCACGGGCTAGCTAGCTTGACTACCAGGCGACGGCCATCATTTAACTTGTGATAGGGGCCCTGATAATAAAATTGGAATAGCGTGTCTAGAATCACCAGTGTGTATTTAAGGTTCGTGAGAACCTTGGTTAATTGTTGTGTTGTGACTTGGAATAGTTACGGTGTATGTATATGTATATTTGCTTATGGGTTTACCCGGTGGGCACTTCGGACTCACCCCTCACCTGCGGGCTTTCATCCCGTAGGTTGAGTTATTTGTGGTTCAGGTATATTGCATTCCAGACAGGCTGCGGCGTTATCCCTTGGACAGGACTCGGATCCATTAGTTGCATCATGGGTTGCATACAGAGTCATTGTGAGTCGTTAAGTCTTCCGCTGTGCTGTTTATTTTGTCGTTGGGCCGTAGGGCCATATTGTTGTTGCTTACAGTGTTTATGTGAGTTAAAGTCTTCCGTTGTGCATATTATTATTGTTGTTGGGCCATTGGGCCGGATTTATTATTATTGATGTTTGTTATTTTGGGCCGTTGGGGCCGAGTTGTTGTTGTACACACTGTATGTTGAGTCATGTTGGGTTGGGTCGTCACAGTTCCGGCACGTGTTTACTGTGCACTGTAAATACGGGTCGGGGCGCTTCATTTTGGTAGCGGAGCGGGCGATAGGTCTTGTTGGGAAGTCCTTTGTGTGTTTGTTGTCCTTGTTTGCATAGTTCGCTCCATTTGTTATTATTTTATATCATTTTAGTTAGTGCATTATGGATCCAGTCAAGGGACGCCAGCTGTCGCGGAACATACACATAAGAGGTAATGATGCCATAGATAAGCGAAATTGCAAATATTATTAATAATACTGATACTTTGGATACAAAGGAAAATATTAATATATTGATTTCAAATAGAAATATTACATTGATAATTTATAAAAAGGGGAAATAATACATGGATTTTTGATATTATATAAAAATAAAAATACATTTAACGGTTTGCAACGACGTTGACACGGAAGCTGTTTGCGTCGCTGTTGACGTTGACCGTCACTCTATCGCTCCAAGAGAACCATATGCCGCCTCTGTCGCGCTGGCCAGGAATCTCGAACCGGTTAGCTTGAGGGAATCGGAGTGGAATCAGACCGTGATCGTCTCGTGGTTGCCACTGCGTCTCCGTCAGAAGAACCATGTTCGGTTTATACTGGTTCTTCAAGTCCCTTAGGGTGCGTGAGAACTTTTGTGCACGTCTTGCCACTCCTCTGCAGTTCCACACCAGTAACCGTACCTTTGGCCAGGTTGGAGGTAGCTGAGTCATTCTGGGTATGCTCTGGGCTGTCATTGAGAGCTGGTAGTAAGCGCCTTGCTCCACAGTCTGGCAAGTGGACTCCAGGTTGAACTCTTGAAGCCTATCCGAGATGAAGAACATCACGGAGTTTGCTGAGCCGTAGTATGAAGTCCTCAGTGTCCCATGGTCCTCCAGGAAGAACACCTCTTCCATGGGAGTGACGAAGAATCTTGAGGAGTAGAGCTCGTCAAAAAAGACCAGTCGTGGCATCCTGCCGAGCTCGTTCGGTAGCTCTTCAGCACGTTCGTTGACCATGCTGTAGGCTAGACGATTCCTTCTGCCGAGATTGGCACCTTCGACGAAGAAGACTGAAGATGGAGCAGGCATCGTGATTGGAACGTGTGGGATTCTATTTTTGGAGCGTTGCGTTTTTGTTTCTCAGAATGGTTTTGTTGCTTTAATGCTTTTGATAATTTACACATCACCGCTCCTTCTTTTATACACCTATGGGGAGCGTGTTTATTGTTTCCGATTTTCAAGATTTGCTTTTTGAATTTTACCGTTGTTGTATTTAATGTTTTGTTGCTTTACGCGATTTTTGGACCCATGCCAGAGTTTTTCAGCCTTTTTCCCTCTTATGATTTCCTTCGCTCTGGCTACCTTGTCTTTTGTTTTCATGGTCTTACTACACTTTTCCTGCATCTTTTATCACATGCATCCGTGACCGTTGAGGCCAGACAGATGGGACCGTATCTCGAGTAGAGTGCATGTGCGACAAGCTCACAGCTATTCGGACATCGTGGAGAGATACGAGCCTTGACAGACGTTTTGGCTTATGCGGAATTTTGAACAAGTGGGTAACGTGTCTTTCGTCGGACACAGGACGTTCCCGTGATCATCGCCTTGCCGGTTAACGGATGTCTTCTTCACGAGGTTAACCGACGTCACCGTTAACTGTACGTGTCACGTTTCTCAGGATTGAGAATGGACACGACCGAACTAGAGCGCCGAGCATGGGAACATATCTTGTTTTAATTTCTTTTTGTTTTGATTTTGTTAAACGAGTTTTGTTTTATTTTTAATTTCTTTATGTTGGTTATAATACGTTTTATCGGTCTTGTTTTTAACATCATATGTTCAATTTTATTTTCATTCATGACGGTCTTGTTATGTTTTAAATACTTTGTTTTTAGATAAATATGATTTTTCACATCATAACAAGAGAATTCATAATATAAGAATTTTTTATTCAAAAGGAAACTTATTTTATTTATTCATAATATAGTTTTACATCGGAGAAGAAGTACTCTACTGAGATACTTGCTTCTCTAAGTCCTTTACAAATTGCTGGACGTTCCTCAGGTGAGGGAACAGCTCCGCGCACGCCAGTTCAATTTGTGCCACCGCCGAGCTGATCTTCCTCAGGGAGACGTTCAGTTGCGTCAACTTCTGCTGCGGTGTGCTGCTTTCAGCTACCGCCTTGCCCTTCTTGTCCTCAGCTTTCTTGCCGGCACGCTTCTTCCGTCGCTTTGGGGAGACCACCATGTGCTCCTCCAGATCGACGATGTTGGTCTTGAACCGCTTCTTTGGAGGTTCATCATCGGAGCTTGTCGGGAAAGCTTTGCCGCCGATGGAGCTGTTGTTCTCGGAATCGGAAGTTGTCCTTGATCTCAGTGGAGAGTCCATGACTGTGTGTGAGTATGCCAGTCATGAGGTTTGGTATTTATAAGCGGATGAGATGTCGCTTAAGGGTATAAGCGGTATCTCATGTTGAGTTTGGGCACCTGGCAGAGTGTGCCAGAAGCTTATCGTGGTAGGACCCACGGATAAGACNACCGCCTTGCCCTTCTTGTCCTCAGCTTTCTTGCCGGCACGCTTCTTCCGTCGCTTTGGGGAGACCACCATGTGCTCCTCCAGATCGACGATGTTGGTCTTGAACCGCTTCTTTGGAGGTTCATCATCGGAGCTTGTCGGGAAAGCTTTGCCGCCGATGGAGCTGTTGTTCTCGGAATCGGAAGTTGTCCTTGATCTCAGTGGAGAGTCCATGACTGTGTGTGAGTATGCCAGTCATGAGGTTTGGTATTTATAAGCGGATGAGATGTCGCTTAAGGGTATAAGCGGTATCTCATGTTGAGTTTGGGCACCTGGCAGAGTGTGCCAGAAGCTTATCGTGGTAGGACCCACGGATAAGACGGAATTTCGGGGATGAAATTCTTTTTAAGGGGGTAGAATGTAACAGCCCAGGTAAAAATTTGGATTTTTACCGGGACTGTTAAAGTTGTTATACAGTGATTTACCGAATGAATTAATCTTGGGTAATTAATTCAAGGTAAATCGGGAGTCGTTTTTCGAAACCGAGAGTATTCCCGCATCGGGAATATCTTTCTAACTAACCGAGTCTCGGTTTTCAGTTCCGAGAGTTGGACGATGCTCAGGAGAATTAATCGGATTTTCCGTGCCCAAGTTATATTTTTGGACTCGGGACGGAAAATTACGACTATGCCCCTGTTCCCTTCCTTTTCTTCTTTTCTTTTCCTTTCTCTTTTCTTTCCTTTTTCGTCTTTTCTTCCTTCCTGTTCTCGCGTGAGTTTTTGTTGCCTCTCCCGTGAACCGTGAAGCTCGCTCGTGAAGTCTTCCTGTGAGACTTGTGAAGTGCTGCCGTGCACCTCGTTCTTTTCCTTGCTCGTTGAAGCCATTTCCCTGCCTTTCCCCTGCAAAAGAATTAAACACACAGCAAGGAACCCATAAACACAAACACGAAAACAACACACACCCACCGAAACCCATTTCTTTTCCTTTCTCTTCTTTTCTTTTCTTTCTTTTCTTTTCTTTTTTTTTCTCTCCAACTCCTCCTCCCTTCCGCCCGTCCACAAGAAGCCGAGACCACCACCACCCTTGCCACGACCCCTTCCACCTCTTCTCCTTCTCCGGCCATCATCCACCAACCGCCGTGACCTGCACCACCGGCACCTTCTCTATCCTTCTTTCCTCCTCCTGCAACCCGCGACCGCCGCCCTGAAACTTCCCAGTCCGACGAGCTCGCCACCTCCACGCCAACCGCCACCACCGACCCGAGCAAGCTCACCTCTCGCCGCCAGCAACGCCACCTCCTCTTTGCTCCTTTCGTCTCCTCTCGCACGCGCCGTCGACCTTGGAGCAACGACCCTACGAAGCCACCCTTCCTCCTCTCCTTCCTGCCTTCCTCGCTCGACGTCCACCTCACGCGCGACATCCAAGTCGAGGCTCCTCCACCTGCACTGCCGCCACGACCGCCGCCGAGTTCGTCACCTCCTCGCCGTTGGTGACCATCCGCCGCCCTGCTCCCGTGCCACCGTGCTTCCGCCCGCGCCTAACGCTGCTCGTCCGTCCGCGGCTCACGCTGCACCACCCACAAAGGTGAGCACAGTGCACCAAGGTTGAAGAAGACACATGCATGGGCTGTAGACATGCATGGGCTTGGGTTTTGTTGGTTGTAGTTTAGGTTTCTTATGAAGTTGGGCTTAGATTAGGATGTTAGTGTTGGGCTGGTTTAATGGTTGGGTTGGGTTGTGTTAGTTGGGTTTAGGTTGATGCGTTGGGCCTACGAGTTTGGGCTGTGGCTATCGGGCTTAGGGTAGTGGGCTAGTGTGGTTAGATTTTGGATGTCTGGGCTGCCACTATTTGGCCCAGTCCGGAAATTAAAAATAATAAATAATAATAATAAGTAATAAAAATAAATTCTGGGAAATATGTTTTGAAAATTAAATTAAGGAAATATTTCAGAATTATATATGTAGTATACGCAAATAATAGTCCAAATAAATAAATTATTATGTTAATATATAATGGCATGGAAATGTATTTTGTCTTTAGAAAATATATATATGTATATTAATAAATTCGTATTTGTTATCGGAAAAATAAGTTATATGGTTATATTTTCTGGAAATGGAGTTTTCTAAAGAAAATAATAATTGGAAACTATATTTGGAAAGTATAATAATTTTTATGGAAATATTATGGAAAATATATATATTATAAATTCTAGGAAAATTATAGTAATTATTATTTTGGGAAATTATAATTATTTTATGAAAATATATTTTAAAAAGAGTTTGAATTAAAGTATGGTACCGAAATTATATTCGGATATACGTACGGTAAAATATTTTCAGTAAATGATAATAATAGCGGAAATGAATCGGGATGGGATTAATTCGTAGTATTGGCATCATAGCATCCCTATTATGTGCATCTTATGTGTGCATTTGTTATTTGTTATATAGGAGTCGATATCGAGCAGATCCTGTGGAACCGGCTTGGGAACCTGTTGAGGATTCCGTATTTGATAATCGGCTAAGGTGAGGTTAAGTAAATATTTATATACATTCCGTGATATCAAGTTGCTGCTGGTTGCTATATGTGTGACAATTGATGATATAAAACTCGTGGCTGTGTTTGGTTTGTTGTGTGATGAATTAAGTTGATAATTGTTGTCGTTGATATTGTTGGAATTATTGTTGCTGTTGAAATTATTGGTGATGTTGGTATTGTGGACACAAGTAAGATTATTGCTGTCGTTGACTGTTAGAAATGTGTTAGTTGAGTACCGAGGGTACTAGTATGATAACAGTTGAGATAAGATTGTATTATCCAGACGAGCGGAGAGGCTGCGAGCCTGCTCGGGATAATGAGATAATGGTTGGATGATAGAGATGTAGAAACTAGTCGAGGAAAAGGGAAATAATAAAATTGAATACACTTAGACATCTAGTGAGTCACAGTTAAATGTTGGAACAGCCAGATGGTAGTCTGATTTATGGTGCTGGGGTAGAGTGTGCTTGGGGTCTGCTCCCTGTCTGTACCGATTATTATTTTTAGGTGCTGGGGGAGAGTGTGCTTGGGGTTTGCTCCCTGTCTGTGCCAGTTTTACGTGGAGGTACCAGGGCGGGGTCCACGGGCTAGCTAGCTTGACTACTAGGCGACGGCCATCATTTAACTTGTGATAGGGGCCCTGATAATAAAATTGGAATAGTGTGTCTAGCAGTGTGTATTCAAGGTTCGTGAGAACCTTGGTTAATTATTGTGTCGTGACTTGGAATAGTTACGGTGTATGTATATGTATATTTGCTTATGGGTTTACCCGGTGGGCACTTCGGACTCACCCCTCACCTGCGGGCTTTCATCCCGTAGGTTGAGTTATTTGTGGTTCAGGTATATTGCATTCCAGACAGGCTGCGGCGTTATCCCTTGGACAGGACTCGGATCCATTATTTGCATCATGGGTTGCATACAGAGTCATTATGAGTCGTTAAGTCTTCCGCTGTGCTGTTTATTTTGTCGTTGGGCCGTAGGGCCATATTGTTGTTGCTTACAGTGTTTATGTGAGTTAAAGTCTTCCGCTGTGCATATTATTATTGTTGTTGGGCCATTGGGCCGGATTTATTATTATTGATGTTTGTTATTTTGGGCCGTTGGGGCCGAGTTGTTGTTGTACACACTGTATGTTGAGTCATGTTGGGTTGGGTCGTCACAGTTCCGGCACGTGTTTACTGTGTACGGTAAATACGGGTCGGGGCNGGCCATATTGTTGTTGCTTACAGTGTTTATGTGAGTTAAAGTCTTCCGCTGTGCATATTATTATTGTTGTTGGGCCATTGGGCCGGATTTATTATTATTGATGTTTGTTATTTTGGGCCGTTGGGGCCGAGTTGTTGTTGTACACACTGTATGTTGAGTCATGTTGGGTTGGGTCGTCACAGTTCCGGCACGTGTTTACTGTGTACGGTAAATACGGGTCGGGGCACTTCAGCTTAATGAGTTATTATGAGTATAGACCTCTCTTAAAGGACCCAAACAAAAATTGAGAATATTGGAATTGGATTTAACGCAAAACTCCAAATGAAAGGACTTTAAGTGGGTTAGCTATGTTGTTCAGGATCACGAGTTGCAGAAGGAATCACTTTGGCTGGCTTGGGAGGAGCCAATTGGCCCATATTGATTCCTTACACATATCCATGTTTACCAATCTAGTTGGTGCACTCACCTTTTTAAAATATGCGTTTGCCTGTACAAGTTCTTACCGGCACTTGTTAGCTTCTTGAACAGCAAAGAAACAAGAGACTGTGAAATTACATCTTTCATTTGTATTTCTCTTCATACTTCTATAGCAATTTTTTCTTTAAAGAATCTAATGTTAATTACTGACTAAGCAAAAGAATACTATACCAGATAGAAAAGTAGATTAGCAAAAGGGAAAGGGAAACCAAAGGACCTGACAGCTGAGAAATTACGTGCAGCTTTGGGCCACGACATGTTTCTCCTCATCAAAACACATGAAAATAAATGATGTATTATTGTTCTTTCTTATCACTTTATTCAACATAGTAGGGTAATGCTTAAAGAGAGCCTGTGCTTTTTCTCTGTGTTTACTATATACATGTACAAGATTTAACCTTCAATATATGCATTGGAATTTGAACTGCAAAGTATGTAAGGGAGGATAGAGATGGTGTTTCTGGTCCTCACTGGAAGGGTGTAAGTGAATAATCTTCTCTTCATTGTTACTCATTTTTAGCTCTGTTGTAGCTCGTAGTTGTTTCATTTCTTCTCAGGGATTTTTTTTTTCCTGATTCTGTGAAGCGATAGCTAATAGGAGAAAAAAAACAGAATAAAAACTGTGGAATAAGCTGAACCCAATTCCATCGAAAGCAGTCAATATACAACAATATCTCATATCTTTTTTGTGAGAATCCAATATTTCAACGTTTTAGTTCATAATTCTTTTTGTACTAGTTTGTGATTTTTCTTTATTTCCTTTCCCTTTTAGAATGGCTCTTCAATATTCGACCCACATCACCCTGAAGTATGCATGATTCCAGTACAGAGGGACCTCAAAATCCATCCATCTCAAGACTCCAAACACGAATGGATGCTTCTTCAGTTTCCAGGGAATAATCACTTTTTCCTTTTTACAGGTTGGGGAAGGAACCGCCATCAGTGTCGCAATACGAGGAGCGGAGAGGAGAGGAGAGGAAAGGAGACGAAAATGAATCGAGGGATTAAGGGATTTGGAATTGGTTAGTTGGGGATAAATTTGAAACAGAGAACTTCAATTGTGTTTTTGTTAACAGGGAACAATATAATACTTATTGCGTTAACGGTAAGGAGTATGGTGTAAACTTTGAAAGACTTAAGGGACCTCATAAAAAGAAATAGATATTTTTTTTAAAATGTTTTTTTCATTTTCCAGAAATTACTGCCACGTGGCCCTATCACATAACAACACGTGGGGTATGTATTGGTGCATACCCAACAAGGGGCAGCACCGAAGCATTCACCAAAAAAAAATTAACGGAAAATGAGTTTGGGAAAAGTTTGGGCATGTAAAATACCAAAGGAAGTTATCCGTTTCAAAAGTTTTCGCTTAAGAGGTTTGTTGGGGGATCATGTAGTTAACCTCAGTGACTTCTAGTTTGATTCCTCTGTTATCGGGTCGTAAGGATTTATGGTGGGCAATTGGGCATGCACAACTTCAATTTGAATTTATGAATTTGCTGGATTTCCTTCTTTTTTACAATTTCTTTTTCTGTTGTTTTGCAATTTGGGCAATTTGGGCAAAGGGTGTCCGGACCAAAATATTTCAATTTATTTGGTATTTGAACAATCTAAGTTTGGACATTGGTACGGACACCCTCAGAGCAATTTGGTCAGCCCAAAGACTAAACTAAATTAAGGATGTCCGAACCAAATTGCCCAAATGCTCTCCCCTAGCCGTATTGACAAAGAACGATTGCGATTCTCTAAAGAAAACAACTACTTTGAGAAACTTTATTAAAAAAGTAAACAATTTTGGCTCACCCCTCTTCTAACTTTCCGGCTCTCTATTACATATGGGCGGCCCATACAATAAAAAGTCTTAGAGTAAACAAGTACTCATCAGATGCTGACTCTAGGACTTTGTCAATTGTTATATTTCTAGTATTACTTGCAAATGGTGAACATGCCAAAGGTTATACTGGATTGGATTCTTTTAATATATACCATGACAGGGTACACGTAAATTTAACCACCTTTTTTTTACAGAAACAACATTCGACTTTGTACCTTATTCGTAGAATCCTGTTCTGTTTTGTCTTGAAACGGACGCCTCTTCAAATTACAGTGCACCTGATTCTGATGATTTAATTACACGCCTTTTATAATTGGTTATTTTATTTTATTAATTTGGAATGTGTGTATTTTCATGTTAAATTGCTCATATGATCTTTTGGCCATCAAGATTGGGATTCTGCTATATACACCTTTCACATTTTATACAGAAACTAAATCATGGCAAATTCTCATCTTATCTTCAAAGATTGCAAAATAACTGTTTTGACAAAAAAACTGATACTCTTTGTATGGTCTCTGACAGTTTATTCAATATCTACTTGAATTTAGGTGGGTGCTGATTAAGAATGTACTTGATGTTGGGGAAATTACCCGAGTTTTCCCAACAAGTGGTAGCGGAGCCGAAGGTTCTTCCTTTGGCTATTTGAAATTGTTGAATACTATCTTTTGATTTTGTAATGGCGGAAGCAGGTTCAAAACAGGCTACATCAAGTACACAGTCAGGAGAGATGGCTTCCACATCCAGATGGTCGAGGATCCCAGTATCTAGTTCGAAGCTTGTTGTGGAGATATTTGACGGTACCAGTCATTTTGGCATGTGGCAGTGTGAGGTTTTTGACTCGCTATTCCAGCAGGGACTTGATGTTGCTATTGAAGAAGAGAAACCTGACGATATCAATGACAAGGAGTGGATGTAAACAAGTTGGCGTGCGGAACAATTCGATCATGCTTGTCCAGGGAGCAGAAATATGAATTCAAAAATGAAGTTTCTGCACACAAACTGTGGAAGGCATTGGAAGACACTTTCCTGAAGAAGAGTGGTCAGAATAAGCTTCTGATAAAGAAGAGATTGTTCCGGTTCGAGTATCGACCAGGTTCTATGATGAATGAACACATCACTTTGTTTAAAAAGTTAGTAGCAGACCTGTTCAATTTGGATGTTATATTTGAAGATAAAGACTTGGCTTTGATGCTGTTATCTTCTCTTCCCGAAGAGTTCGAGCACTTGGAGACAACATTACTCCATGGGAAGGAGAATGTATCCTTAGAGGCTGTATGTTCGGCTTTGTACAGTCATGAGTTGAGACAGCAGGACAAAATGAAGAGCAAAGCAACTGCAGCAGATGAAGCTTTAGTGGGTAGAGGACGACAGCAAAGCCAGTCAAAGGGGAGAAGAGGAAGATCCAAGTCGAGAAGCAAAGTTGCCAAAGATGAGTGTGCCTTTTGTCATGAGAAAGGGCATTGGAAGAAAGACTGTCCGAAGTTGAAAAAGAAGGGAAAGACTCCACAAGATGCAAATGTTGCAGAATGCAAGAGTGATGCAGAGTCAGACACTTCTTTAGTTGCTTCACCTTCAACATCACATGTTGATGAGTGGATTTTGGATTCTGGTTGCACCTACCATATGTGCCCCATTCGGGAATGGTTCTTTAACCTTGAAGAGCTCAATTGCGGGGTTGTTTTCATGGGCAATGACAATCCATGTAAAACAGTCAGGATAGGTTCAATCAAGCTGAAAAATCATGATGGATCCACCAGAATTTTGAGAGATGTTCGATATGTTCCAGAGTTGAAGAAGAATCTCATTTCTTTGGGGGCTTTAGAATCAAAAGGCCTAGTTGTCACTATCCGAGATGGAATTCTTAAAGCAACATCAGGAGCATTGGTGATGATAAAAGGTGTGAGGAAGAATAATCTGTATTACTATCAAGGTAGTACAGTAATTGGGGCAGTTGCAGCAGTAACTTCTGGAAGCAAGAAGGAAGCAGAGGCAACAAAGCTATGGCATATGCGTTTGGGACATGCTGGTGAAAAATCTTTGTAGATTCTTGCCAAGTAGGGATTCTTGAAAGGTACAAAGACTTGCAAATTGGAATTTTGTGAGCATTGTGTTCTGGGAAAGCAACGGAGAGTGAAGTTTGGCACTGCTATCCATAATACCAAGGGGATTTTGGACTATGTGCATTCAGATGTGTGGGGACCTTCCAAGACTCCATCTCTTGGAGGTAGGCACTATTTTGTCACCTTTGTTGATGATTTTTCCAGAAGAGTGTGGGTATTTACAATGAAGAAGAAGGATGAAGTGCTTGGGATTTTTCTTAAATGGAAAACTCAGATTGAAAACCAGACAGGAAGAAAGATTAAAGTTCTCCAAACAGACAATGGTGGAGAATATACGAGTGATCCTTTCTTGAAGATATGCCAAGATTGTGGCATAGTTAGGCACTTCACAGTCAGAAAAACACCACCGCAGAACGGAGTGTCAGAGCGTATGAACAAGACATTGGTGGAGAAAGTTCGTTGTATGCTGTCTAATGTTGGGCTATGCAGAAATTTTTTGGGCTGAGGCTGTGACATATGCTCAACATCTTGTTAATCGGTTGCCACATTCTGCTTTAGGTGGCAAGACCCCTTTGGAGGTATGGTCTGGGAAACCTGCTACAGATTATGATTCTTTGCGTGTGTGTGGCTCCACTGCATATTACCATTTAAATGAATCAAAGTTAGATCCACGAGCAAAGAAGGCTCTATTTATGGGTCTTAATGCTGGAGTGAAGGGATACCGTCTTTGGTGTCTAGAGGCAAAGAAGACTATTATCAGCAGGGATATTACCTTTGATGAATTTGCCATGTAACGCCCCAGATTTTTATAATTTGATTCACGGATTTTTTCGGAATTTTATTCCAATTTTACCCTTGAGGTATTTTCGAGTTTTAGTCGAGGAAATAAATTATTTTTCCTTGGAAGCGTCAATTTCCAGTTGGGATTTCTCATGCTTCGGGTTTCGTTGATATCGAAATTTGTTTCGGGATGAAACACGGGTCTTGTCGAGTCTTCGATTGAAACTACGTCGTTTTGAAGGTTTTAAAAAAAAAAAAAATCAACCGGTCGGGTTGACCAAGCCAGACCAGACGACGCGTCGTCTGGCTAGCTAGGTCAAGCCCACCCGCGACGCCTTCCCTTTCTTTTCTTTTTCTTTTCTTTCTTCCCCACTTTCTTCTTTCTTTTTCTCCTCCACTTTTCTTTTTCTTCCTTCCCTACCGTTGCCTCTCCACCCAGCCGCCGCTTCTGCAACGGCTATGTCCCCCACCTTCTCTTCCTCTTTTATATTCTTATCCCTCTTAATCTCTTTTCGATTTTGCGCCGAACCACCTCCCCTGTTTCTTCCTCTCGCCAACACCCACACTACCTCTTCCCCTCTCTCGCCGGCGAAGACCTCATCTTCCTCACACACAACCTAAAATCTTCTCTTGTTAATACTTAAGCTTGATGAGGTTCAGCATTTCAGTTTCAAACAGTGTTCTACTTGTACTTTCTCTGTTGCTTCAGGTAAAATTTGTGAAAGTTTTTGATTGACTTGTCTGCAGTTGCCCTTTTGGAGCAAAATAAACATTTACTTCGGTAAAGATTTTCTATGTTGTAACTTCTAAGCTAATAACATCTGTTTCTTCTCAGATTAATGTAACGATATATGATTGGGATATAATTTGGAAAAGTGCTGTTCTTGGTTCTGTAACGGTCCCAGTTGAAAGTGAAGGTCAAACTGGTGCAGTATGGTACACACTGGATAGCCCATCAGGGCAGGCAATATTTCTTTTTTCTAAATTTCTATCCGATTCTCTCTCTCTCTCTCTCTCTCTCTCTCTCTCTCTCTCTCTCTCTCTCTCTCTCTCTCTCTCTCTCTCTCTCTCTCTCTCTCCTATTTGATTTGACGTTAGATTTTTTCTTCTCATTGTAAGTTTTATTTCACATGGAAGCTAATGTACGTCTTGCGCTGCATGTCAGGTTTGCCTCCATATTAAAACTGTAAAACTACCTGTAAATTCTTCCAGGCAGTATTTTGGTTTTAGTTTCTTTCAACTTTTCCTTTGGATCTCACATTTACGATTTACCTCAGCAAAACATGCTATTAGATTTGCTGTATAATCACCTTCATATCTTCATATTTCTCCTTCTACCATCACTTTTCTGCAGTTGGTAATATCAAGCAAAAATACTTTAATTTTTAGTATTTTAACCTCAAAAAGATGCATAAGGCTCATCATTTGAGTTGATGATGCATATTGAATAAGAATATTGGTTGAGATAGTGGTAGACAGCATATTCATAATTATGTTAACTTTGTCTTCTTTTTGTTGGATTTCTTAGTTGATCTCTTAGGAGTATCATCCTTATGAGTATTTGTGGACCAGCATGTGAGGAATTTGGGTCCCTATGTTTGTTTAACATACATCTGGTTGCATATGTTACAATAGTTTATCACCATATTAATGTTCCAATGACAACAAATATGCATTGTTTTGTTATCTCATCCTGGTCAGTCCATCTAATTGTTCTTTTCCATCATTCTTGGGTAGCAATTTATTGTTTTAAAAATTAGTTGTCATAGTATATTGATTCTTTTATTATTCACACATAATGTCCGTAGTTAATACAGCGCTTCTTTCAGAGAATAAGTAGTATTTCTCACATCTTGGTTATTCATGTCGTGACTAGAATGTGCCTTAGATATTGGTGAAATTGTTTTTATGTTAAATTTGGTTTGCTTTGGCGACAACAGAGGCATTAATGGATTTGCTGGGGCCAACACCCGAAGGAGGGCCCCTTCAGATAAACCAGGGCCCACAGTGGTTCATCAGAAGCCAGGATCTCTTCAGACAATATTTCATCTCCTTCCAGATGAGGCAAGTAGAGGAAAATTATTGTTTGCTGGGTATTGTCTATGTAGAGAACTTGTTAGAAACATTTTGAGACAGTACTCTTTTATGGTTCTTTTTCAGCATCATATCAGTTTCTAACCTAAAGGACAGGATATCTATTTCAGGTAGCTGACCATAGCTATTCTTGTGCTCTTGAGAGGTCATTTTTGTACCATGGCAGAATTTATGTCTCAGTATGGCACATATGCTTCCATTCTAATGTTTTTTCTAAGCAATGAAGGTCAGCTTCTCCTTCCTATTAATTTGGGGTAATTGTTGCTAGTCTTGTGTTGACTCAAACATATTTATGTTATAGATTGATAGCCTCTACCATTGGATGATAGTCATTGTGTCATAAAAAGCCCTTCTCTCCCTCTCTCTCAATGTCTACAGAAATATTGGCTAGAAGGGATACCTAAGTCTTACTTGTAGATTCTAATGTAAGTTGTTGAAAAGTTTTAAGGTCTTAAAACAAATGCCTTCCTGTTTCACTCCTTCTCCCACGTTGTACCTTGCCTGGTGGTGATTCCTACTCTTGGCATCTCTTGAGTAAATATGTTCTCCTTTGTGGGGAAAAAGCAACAAACACCTTACCTTTCTGGAAAGCATACACAGGACCACAGACATACAGAAACATACCCAAACTTTATTTCATTAAAGACTTTTACCCTGGGAAACTCCATGACCTCGCTTTACATATTGGATGCTTGTTGTTTGAGCTACTTGAGTTAATGTACCTAGTTATATAAAATGTATCTCAAATGTTGAAAGGACAGATTGAGTAAAAATTAAAGCTGCTTGTCTTGAAATTCTAATGATGTTCATTAAGCATGTCATACGTTCCTATCTGTACAAGTCTTTACTTGGATCTAGAAACTTTTAGATTGAGCTTTGTAGACTAATCTTTTCATTCCTATTACTCAGATTATCTTACTCTTTTATTTCTTGACAAAATCATCTTTTATATTATCACTGTTGATGATGTTTTGGCCTTAAAGTAATCTCAGATTCATGTTCATGCTTCATTAGTTTGATAATTTGTATTTTTCTTTTTTGAACATTTCACAGGTAGTTCGATTCATTTTGTTATGATTTTTTGTCATTGACCATGTTTTCGAGGCCAGAAATACTTATCATTTTGATCATGCGGCCTTTCTTTTCATTGTTTATGCAGATACGTAGGAGTCAGCACGCATTCATTAATCCTTCTATAACAATAATTCTTCGTATGGGAGCTGGTGGCCATGGCGTGCCTCCTTTAGGAAGCCCCGATGGTTAGTGTTTCAATTCATGGCCCTAAATTGTTTGTATACTTCTGTGTGATTATCTGTCACCAGAAGAAAAAAAAAAAAAAGAAAAACAAATGCTGAGATTCTAATATTACCATGGTTCAGTTGTTGCTAATATTGCTCTTATCCTTTCCAATTGCAGGTAGAGTCAGGTATAAATTTGCATCATTTTGGAACAGGAATCATACATTTAGAGCTCTACAGCGAGCACAAAAGAACTATCATGCAATGTTGGAAGCTGAGAAGAAGGTATACGCTGCGTTCTATAATTTAATATTGCTATAAGATGCTCTATGTCTACTCTGATGCTTCCAACAACGTACTGAACTTTGTTTTTCTGCTTTTAATTTATTTTTGTTAAATAAAACATTGACCGAGTATTCTTCAAATGGTCTTAGGAGAGACAAGAGTCAGCATTGCGTGCACATAGTAGCTCAGTCAAAGGTAGCAGAAGGCAAGCCAAAGTTCTTGAAGACAGTGTCCGGAAAACTGAAAAGCTTCTATCTTTTATCAAAGAAGAGGTTCTTGTTGGTATATATAATGTATGAAACATCTTTTCCACTATCTTCTTCTTGTGAAAATGAATTATTACTATATTCAATGTAGATAAGTTGCTGTTCTTTTCTTCAGGATGTATTTCCTTGCACTGCCGAGCAGTTCTTTAATTTGCTGTTAAGTGACGACTCTAAGTTTACAAATGAGTATCGTTCTGACAGAAAGGATACAAATCTTACGGTAAGTGTTAAGTTGATCCTTGCATCTGTTGATTAGATAAGATCTTCACATTATTCTTCATGTCTGGTTTATATAAGAAATTAGCTTAAGCTCAATGAGAAGAATATGCTTAGATTAATAGCTCTCTTATCCTGAAGATGGCTACAGTCTACTGGAGTGACTATGACTGGATTGAAGAGATTGCTTCTGTTCTCTATCTCTGTCTTAATCTATGCATGATTTGGTGTCCCAGAGGGTGGAGTGACTTGTTGCTGTAGATTTCATGCCATCACTTATGAAGAAGGAATAAGAGTAAAAAGAAATTGAAATTAAGGTCTAACGTAGTATATGGGTAATTCACCCAGAATATCAATCTTTTTTCCAGGGTTCAATTATGAAGTTATATTCAAAATTATGCATGTAATACTGGAATTGTTTTGCTAATAATTGTGGATTAATGGTTATGAATGGGTAGCTTGCAACTTATCCATTATTGTCAAATTCCAGATGGGAGAATGGCATACGGCTGATGAATATGATGGGCAAGTTAGAGAAGTAACTTTCAGATCAATATGTCAAAGCCCCATGTGTCCTCCAGACACCGCCATGACAGAATACCAGCATGTGGTTCTATCACCGGACAAGAAAATGCTGGTGTGACCTCTTATCTCTTCCTCCCTTTTGTTGTTGTGGTTGATCATCTCCTTTTTATGAATTCTATTGATGCTTTTTATTTGATGAATGAAAGAGCATTTAGGCAGCAAGATTATAGGAGACACACAGTCCATAACTAAATCAGAAACCAAAACTTACATTTTATTGTGTTTTTCTTTCTCTTTAAAATAGATACTATTCGCATAGATTATTGATATCTCTACTCCGTTGCCTCCTTTTAGGTTTTCGAAACTGTGCAACAGGCACATGATGTTCCATTTGGATCTTATTTTGAGGTATGCCAGTAGATATTCCAGAGCATTCCTTTTACTGAGGGCATGTGTGATTGTCCTGTTATAAAAGGGCATTAAAAGACTGAACTCGTGACTTACAAAAATCTTCTGTGTTATAAGTAATACTTACATGCACATTTTTCTGTTGTATATGTAAGGCTTTTGCGTTGTTCAATTTTGGGTGGCTGGGACTGTCTTTCTAGGGAAAAAAATTGCTCAAACTTTTCGAATGAATTAAATATTTAATTGTGAGAGCTTGTGTCTGATGCTTCACCTTTTGACATCACTTCCTCTAGCTATAAGTATCTAAGCTTCTGATTTTTTTCTCTTCAACAATATTGATGACTTATATTGCCTCTTCTGATGCATCAGGTTCACTGTCGATGGAGCATGGAGACCAATAGTGAAAACTGATGTACAATTGATATAAAAGTTGGTAGGTTTTTGAGTCATGTTCCATCAAAGTTGTGAAAGTTTGTCTCTATTTCTGTCCAACTTGATTTGTTCTGTTTTGTTGTATGTTTCAGATTACTTCCCCCTCCACTGTCTTTGTTCATGAAATTTCTGTGACTTTTCTTGTTACTTAGGCGCAAAGTTATTTGTTTGTTTTCAGGATATATATGAGTCCCAAGCTGGCTGAGCCTGTCCAACAATGCTTTTGGCTAAACTATTCATACTTCTAGTCCACTCGATGCTAGAAGGATGGCACGTGTGGAATCTAATTTACATCATTTTCTGCTCAAGTGTGAGTGTATTTCGTTTGCTGGAGTTTGGGAGTTATGAATTTTTATGCATGTAGTTGTAAATGCATATTCTCTTGTATATTCCATGCATTGAACTTCCTGAATTCTTTGCTCAAGAGCGTTATTGTTTCAAAATTTGGATGTTATTTGAAATTGCATATATTGCAGGTGCACACTTCAAAAAATGGTGTGTGATGCAATCCAAAATCAAGGCAGGTGCTGTTAGTGAGGTGAATGTTATATATGAATATCAATTTGACACTTTTTGTTACCTTCTGCAGTATAAAAAAGAGGTGGAATTGATGTTAGAAGTGGCACGCTCATACATCAAGTCGTGTAACAATTCTGGTGGGGAAGCCAACAACTCTTCATCAATTTCAACTGTAACACAAGAAAGCTTGCTGCTAGTGACACTCCCAGCAGTAAATGCTGGGTCAATTTAGTAAGTCTTGTTATATAGTTTGTAATTTATTCAATGTGCTGCCCTTTGTGATGGCAATAGGTGTTCGTCTCTGTGTTGTGTTTGTAACTTCACCCTGTCTCCTTGTAATGAGAATTAGTGGTGTTCTTTATAATTCTTGCAATGCAAAATAATTTGCAAATGTGACAATTGCCAGTCAAGTGTTATAGGCAAGGAAACAACTGCAGACAATTGGTGCCGCGAAAATTATGCAGGACAGAAAGTCACCATGTCTGCAAATCTGCAATAGGCACCAGTAGATCAGTATCAGGCCAAAAAGAGTACTTAAGTAGCAATATAAATTGGATGCACCAGATTCTTGAATAGAAATTGTGACAGAAACTTATATTTCACCAATGAATTTCACATCAACGTATGATGTGAAAAATAGGCATTATAAAGGTCCAAGAGTCATCTCTGAAGTGATTCTCCGCCCATCCTCCAAACAATGGATAAACCAAGTGTTGCATTTGTGCAAAAAAATTTCATTTGTGAAATATAAAGATTTAGATTTACAGCAACAGAAAGGAGTGGGAGTGAAAGTTTACAGTTTTCCATCTGTGTTTGAGAGAGGTAGATGATCAATACTCGGATACAATGTCATAGTTTCAATTACCATGTAAAACAAACAAGAATTTCTCAATGCAAGTTTTCGTAGATCATGGATTGATAGCTGATGAAGTTAAAGAATACAAATTCGAGGCCAATTCCTGGAACACTTTTAGATTTAAGAAAGCATAGCTAGCTAGTGTGTCTTTGATACCATAAACAAGATATGGAAGACATACATAAAAGTGATCAATCTTTACATCCTCTTCTCCAAATTGGGCTGATGAGTAGGCTGCAGCACAAAGGGAAAAGGTATAGAGGAGTTGTACTCACTCAATTTCTCCTGACCATAAGCATTATCCATCTCTCTTTTATCCTCTTCTTCCACAGCCGTATTCTCTTGTTGTTGCTGCAGAATAAAGCCGAGGCGCTTACCCTCCTCCTCCAAAACCTGAGTACTTCTCTCAATCATCCTGTAGTAATCCCACGGCTTCTCACGAACACTAGCAAGTCCATTTTCAAGTGCATCCACAATGGAGATGAGCTCACTGTGGTGCAAAGATGCTTTCTCTTCCCCTTTCAGGTGCCTGAGTTCAACCTGCAATGCGTCATTTTCCTTCTTGATTCTGATAATCTCATCGTTCAGGGTCTCATGCTTAGCATCCCACAGTCTGTTGTTACCTGCAGACTGTTTCTGATAACTTTCTAACATTTCCTCCAGAGAAGTAGAAGGGCTGCAGTACTCATGCATCTTCCCTGAGCTAGCAAACATCAGTAGGGAAACTTTAGCATCACATAGGACCGAGATCTCCTTGGCTTTCTTGATCATCCCATTCCTCCTCTTTGAGTAAGTCACCTGCCTGTTGCTTGAGTTCTCAATCCTCTTGATCTCAATCTTGCCTCTCCCCATCTAATATCTTCACACAACAACAAATTAACCCTCTTCTTCTTATCTTTATATAAAGGAAAAGCTTATACTCTTATCAAATACAAAATTTATTCTCCAGAAGGAAAAAGTTGTTAATGAAATATACATCATGTGAAGCTCTTTAAACCAGTATAATTCATCTCATCTTGGTCCCCATTAAGGGGGGGGGACATTCTTGAGACTCATCAGTCAATGTCAGGGGTTCAAGTGCAACCATGTTAGATGAAATGCAATAAAACTACGCACATATATGCTACTGCTTAGTGGTCCACTACTTATGCGACTTATATCAGTTAATACACAACTAGTCTGTCAAAAGGATCAACACCAGTTAAGTACATAAGGGCTATAAGAGCATCCGAAACAGGATTTTTTAGAAAAAAAAAAAGTACTATCAGAACTCACTCACAATCAAGACGGCAACTGCTAACTACTGATCAACAACTGGATTTTGTTGCTATAGATTTGCAGCATTAATGTGAATGTGATAAAAGTACTCTTACAACTAACATGTGCCATAAGTAGCGTCTGGTGGTGATGTACACTGTTCCATTGGATGCAGTTAGCCTGCACGTTTGGTGATAACATTGTAACATGTGCCATTATTTTCTGATTCTACACGAAACATGGGATTGATCTGTTCTGTTACAAGGATGACTTCCATTTTTGTGTAATCATATAGTACCAGGGATATTTATTGGACATGCAGAAGAGAAGGTTGTCAATGACGGAATAATCAATGTGGAGGATGCCCACTTGTGATGAGATGATGGAGAAATATAGCCAGTAGGTGAATTAATCTAGCTGAAGGATCTTAAGATTCATAAGTCATAACCAAGTATACATCCTTCCGTGCCACTCAAGTTAGCGTTTTAAGTTAATATACATGAATTAAGAATATGATTATCTTTAGACTTACACAGCTCAACCCGAACTGGTCAAGTCCAAAAAACTTATGAGTAAACCAATTGCATTTCCTTGACTGATGGAAATTTTTACACCAACAATCACCCCGAAATTGAATGGGATTATAATTAACTCATTAATTAGGGATTATAAATAAAGTATCACATTTCATGGGCCATTAAGTCCTATAGGCTACAGGGCCCTAGGGACCTCATGCCGTGGCCCAACCTTATTATGCGGGCTTAAACTCGGAAATAAAATTCTAAAATTCATTAAAATTTGTGTCATTTTAATATTGGAATTAAAATAAGATTTACTTTATAATATTTAATATTTATTTATTCGATAGCAATACTTATTACAGCTTATTTTTAAAGTCAATCTCGTACTAGGACTTCTAATTATCGAAGTCTTTGTTTTTCAGAAGCTTCTAATTGTCGAAGTCTAGATTGCCCAAAAAGTTAATAATCAAAGAAGTGCTATCTTATAGATTATTTGAAAAGACTCCTTTTCAACAAAAAAAAAAAATTGCTAATAAGCATACTCATAAATCATAGTTAGTCCTTGTTCTCTCAATCTAGTTAGAGTGGTACTTGCAAAATCTCTTGCAGCAAAACGACAAGACTTTGAGAAAGCATATGATCGCAATCGTTCAAGAACTCATACACACCATGTGTACTAAGACTGGCTCGGAGGGTTACATGGCTATTAAATTGGACTTGGAGAAAGCATATGATCGCATACGATCGGAATTTGTTAGGGATACCCTCCAGGACATTGGTTTGCCTAATGATTTTATTTCTTTAGTTTTATTCTGTTTATCCTCTAGTTCCATGCAGGTATTATGGAATGGGGAGAAGACTAATGCTTTCTCTCCTTCGTGTGGACTACGACAGGGGAGATCCCCTTTCCCCTTACCTTTTTGTGTTATGTATTGAATGTCTTTCGCAGGCGATTGTACAAGCTGTGGGGTCTGATTTATGGAAACCAATCAAAGTAGGTCTTGATGGTTTATCTTTCTCCCATATGTTTTTCGCAGAAGCTCGTTTGGATCAAGCTAATGTCATAAACAATATCCTTGCACAATTTTGTGCTAGCTCGGGGCAGCGGGTTAGCAGACCCAAGTCCTGCATTTTCTGTTCCAAAAACGTGTCTAAGCCCCTATCCAAAGCCATTAGCCGGAAGTGTGACATCTCGCTTACCGACAATCTAGGGAAGTATCTCGGAATCCCCCTTATACATGGTCGTAGTAGCACTAAAACTTTTAGTTTTATAACTGAAAAAGTCGATGAAAAGCTCAAAGGCTGGAAAATTAATTCTTTATTGTTTGCTGGCAGACTTACTTTAGTCAAATTTGTTTTGCAGGCCATTCCTTCTTATTCGATGGAAACCTTTGCTCTCCCCTATGCTATCACTGATAAGGTGGACTCAAAAGCCAGATAGTTCCTTTGGGGCTCAACCCAAGAGCAACGGAAACCGGCATTGGTCAAATGGGATACCGTCTGCCAATCAAAAGACGCCGGTGGGTTGGGGGTGCATTCGATGCGTCAAGCCAACGAAGCTTTCTTGGTGAAGTTAGCTTGGAAGTTCCTCACATAGCCTGAGCTCTTGTGGGTGCGCCTACTGAAGGCCAAATATGGAGATGGCCAATCTTTTATACCACGTATGACTCCACGGAGGCAATGTTCACATATTTGGAGGGGGTTATGCAAAGCCTGGCCTACATTACAGAAAGGTTCCTCGTGGGTTATTGGTAACGGCAAAAATGCGAGATTTTGGATGGATCAATGGTTAGGGGACAATGGTGATCTCCTCTCCCACGCTACTCAACAAGTTCCTGTTAGTAATATGCCCAAAAGCCAATCTATGGATGATTGTATTCATGTATACATATTTGAGGTTATGCCTATATATGATTATGAGATAATCTCTTGCACATATATATAACCCTAGTATATATGTATTTGATATGTATATTCTTAAAAGTCCCTAGTCGTTTATTATTATGGTTGGGTTGTAATAATAAAATAAGACTAGCGTATGTTGAGGATTGTATGAGTTACGAATTCTACATACGGGTACAAGATGGGGATCTTGTTGACCGGACCGACCCACATAAGAACGCTACATGGAACGTTATATGTATGTCGATAG
>JAKUCV010002162.1:0-15589 GCA_028386065.3 Turnera subulata | reverse complement strand
GTGTATATATTGTCTTGTGGTATAGATTTGGATATCAGGCAATTTCCCGAGGAGCCGGCGTCGGACCAGTCATTGTTTCCGGAGTTGAGTAATCGGCCAAGGTGAGGATGGATTTCCTTCAATATGTGCCTGTATTACTCGGTTATTTTGTTTTGTGGATTATTGCATTGTTGTGGTTTGTCTCGGGATGTTAATCCCACGGTCTTGATTGTTTTCGGGATGTTTATCCCAGTATTTTGGTTGGGTTTGAATATTTATTTTCGTGTCTTGACTATGAGTATAATGGAATAATTAATAAGTTGGGAAAAGGATGTCGATCCTTGATTTTTGGATAGGGATGTCTATCCCGGTATCCTGGTTAGGGATGTCGATCCCTACGATTTGATTTTGATAACGGTAATATAATTGTCCCGTGGTAAGTAGTGGTACAACTCGATGGTTTAAGACTGTTTCGTGGTGGCCGTGACCTGGGTTCTTGTGATAAGCATGTCTATGCTTGGGATGTCTATCCCGTGATTATTTTTGGGATGTATATCCCTGGGTTCGTATTTTTGGGATGTCGATCCCTGGGTTCTCTGGATTTGGTCTGGCACCCGGAATATGTTGATAACCAGGTCTGACCCCTAGCTTATCCGTGACGGGGCCCTGAAAGATAAAATTGGAAATTGGGTTTTACTTGAGTCTTTTGATTTGTTTTATTTTGACGGTTTTCCCTGTTTTCGACTTGAGTAACTGTAGTTGCATATTGATTGTCTTTCCTTCGTCGGTGAGCACTTCGGACTCACTCCTCACCTGCGGGCTTTCATCCCGTTCGATGAATTATTTGTTGTACAGGTTGGGTGCATTCCAGACAGGCTGCGGCGTTATCCCTTGGACAGGGCTCGGATCCCTAGTTTACATCTGTGTCGCATACAGTGTTTGTGAGTAATTAAGTCTTCCGCTGTGTATTTTATTGATATTATTGGGCCATTGGGCCGGTTTTGTTATTTATGATGTTTCTTTTTTTGGGCTGTCGGGCCCGAGTTACTGTTGTATACGCTGTATGCTGGGCTTGATTTTGGTTGGGTTGTCACAGTTCCGACACGTGTTTACTGTGTACGGTAAATACGGGTCATGGCGTTTCAATATCACATCACACTTCATGGCTACAATTTTGAAGATGAAGGTGATGATGATGATGAAGACTTCACACCAATGGATGTTGAGGATGGTCAAGAAGGAGGTGATGGTGAAGAAGGAGCTAATGAAGAAGAAGAGGAAAACATCCTTGTACAACAATCTGATGATGATGATGATAATGACGATGGGAGCGAAAGCCCAACTTTCTAAACTGTTATCTCTTGTTATGTTTATGTCCTTTTAAAATTCAATAAAATGTTTCCTATTGCTATTTCTTTTTGCTAATGCCAAAAGGGGGAAGAAAAGAAGAAGTATATACACAAAGAAAAAATACGCACCAAGTTAGGGGGAACTTGGTGGAATCATAGTTTGGAAAACATAGGGGGAATTAACCTCACTTATGAATTCATAAAACTTGGCACATACTAATCCCTCATTTTGAACTTATAAATTTGGCATACACTTTTATTTGTTTGTCATTATCAAAAAGGGGGAAATTGTTAGAAATCATGCTTCCTTGTCTCATTTCAGGGTTTTGATATTGACAAACTAACCATGACTCAATTGATGACAACTCTTGGAGCAAAAAGAAATAAATCAAAAGGCAAAGAACATAAGCATTGAAGTAACAAGCAAGAAAACTTAGGAACTCAAATTGTACAAGGGTAAAACACTCAATTCCTCTAAGTCATTGGCTCAAAACAAAATCAATTTTACACATGCATCAAATAGCATTCTTTCAAACACAAAAATGACTTTTGAGTATTGAACATCGATTGTCAAGTTTCCAACATCGATGTTCCTGCCTTCAAATAATTTTCAAAAATAGGCAGTAGCTCAGATCATCGATGTTGGCTTCCCAAACATCGATGTTCTTATGACCGTTGCACTTAAATTCTTTTGCAGCATCAAAACATCGATGTTCCACTTTAAGACATTGATGTTCCTTCAATTGTTTTTCTTCAGAATTTTGGCAGAGTCTCAGAATATCGATGTCCAAATGGTAAACATCGATGTTCTAATGATGCTCATCTTTAATGAGTTTTGGCAGTGTTCCAAAACATCAATGTTCTACATTCAGACATCGATGTTCTCATGATGCTCATCTTTAATTTGTTTTGGCAGTGTTCCAAAACATCGATGTTCCACTGGTAAACATCGATATTTTAGTGACCGTTGGACTCAATTATTCATATTTGTTGTCAAAACATCGATGTTCACTTTGTAAACATCGATGTTCTTGTGACCGTTAGTCCAAATAATTCAAATTTACTGGCAAAAACATCGATGTTCTATCTCTAAACATCGATGTTGTGCCGTTGTGAGCATACACCTTCAACTCCCCATGCTGTTTTGTCTAAAGGTATTTTGGATTGATTCCACAATGGTCATACATGTTTTGGGACATATAAATAGAGTTATTGCACCTCTGTTTAACTACAATCAACTCTCTACATTTTAAGCATTCGTTGTCATACATACATTGCAATTTTTATGAGCCAATATCCTTGAGAATTGAAAGTTGCCTTTATAGAGCTTTACTTGTTATTCACATCCACTCTTTGAGAGAGCTTTTGTTTGAGTGATTTTAAGTGTTGTCATACACCTTAAGGGAGGATTGTTCCCTTGTAGCAACTCATAGGAAGAGTGTCTTCTTTCCTTGAGAGAAGTCTTGAAGTGAGGTATCTTCAGGCCAGCAAGTAGAGTTTCTTGTGACTCGAGCTCTAGGTTTGTATACGATTTGTTAAGCACCCGGAAGCTTAACCTAGATAGTGAAATCTTCGAGAGAGTCTTTCGGAGGACTGGATTAGCCACACAAGTTGTGTGTGTGAACCAGTATAAATTTTGGTGTGTCCTTATTCTTTCATGTGAGAAGTGAGCTAGAAAACACAAGTGTTTGTAGCCCGAAAACATGCAATCTGACAAATGTAATAATGTAGACAGTGGTAAAGATTTTCAAAAAGAAGAGCCTTGAGGAGCGTAAATAATTTGTAGTTTTGTGAAGAGAGAGGTTTGCTTTACCGTTTATCAAAAAATAGGTAGGGTCTAGACTTTGAAAAATAAGTAATCGTATTTCTATAAAAGGCATAGCAATGGTTAGTAAATAATCAAAAGCATTTTAAGAAAAATACGATTCAGAGAAAGAGAGATACACAAACCATATTAAGACAAAAATGCCTGCTCCATCATCTGTCTTCTTTGTTGAGGGAGCCTCCTTAGGAAGGAGGAATCGGTTAGCCTATAGCCTGATAAATGAGCAACAAGAGGAACTGCCAAACGAGCTTGGGAGGATGCCTCGTTTGGTCTTCATTGACGAGCTCTACTCGTCCCGATTCTTTGTCACACGCATGGAGGAGACAATCTTCCTGGAGCACCAAAGTACGGCTCGGCCAATTCCATCATGTTCTTCATCTCTGACAGACTTCAGGAGTTCAGGCTGGAGCCTTCTTGCCAAACTCTGAATGAGGGCAGTTATTACCAAATTTCAATGACTGCTCAGAGCGTTCCGCGGGCAACTGGCTTACCACCCACTTAGCCAAAAGTTCGCCTTCTGGTTTGGAACTGCAGAGGAATCACTAGGCGCTCCCATGATTTCTCACAAAGCTTGAGAGATCTGAATAACCAGTACAAGCCCAACGTGGTTATGCTCACAGAGACCTTGTGGCAGCCTGAAGATAATAACGGTATCATCCCGCTTCGTTTTCCTCCAGCAAACCGGTTCGAACTACATGGCCAAAATAATTCAGGCGGAATGTGGTTTTCTTGGAATGATAGTATTAGGATCAATATTGCTAATGATCCTAACAGTTTCAGAGTCATCGTTGTACCCAACCGTTAAAACAAATAATAAAAATATTTGTGTTTAAGCATGTGTATTATTTCTTTATGAATGTTCAATGATAAGCAAATGTTCCTTGACTTGATCTATTATGCTTGAAGCGAAAAGGAAACTATCTTATTCTCTCGGGTTGTATCATTTGGATATGAACCTACTACCCAAATTTTACTTTATGCAAAATTAATTTACTTCTAAGCTCTTTTTCAATTGAGGTAAGATAGGATGCTCAAGACTATTATTACTCAAGAATGATATGTATGCAATAATCAATAAGTATTAATTAATTAAGTAAGCATTAAGAGCACTACTAAAAGTATACTAGAAAGAATAGAACAATGTCAACCAAAGGATGATTATTTTCAACATTGCCACTCATCCTTGCATTTCTACAAAAATCAATCAAGAACTTGGATGCTTCTTTGATCATGTGCTTGGAGCATCCGCTATCAAGGTACCAAAGTACACTTGATGCCTTCAAGCATACCTATAAAACAAATCAATGGGTTTTTGGTACCCAAATATTCTTGGGTCCTTGAGTGTTAGAGACATAATGGTAATGAGCTTCATCTCGTGCCCAATGCCTACGCCTAGTAAAGCAAACAGGAGCAATGTGTCCTATCCTATTGCAATAATGGCAAATAACGTTTGGGTTGTGCATCCTTCAAGGTTGATAATAGTTACTATGTTGCCTATGTTTGTGCACTTTGCTTACTTTGATTTCCTTAAGTTGAACCATAGGTTTTCTAGGTTTTGTTTCAACTTTCTTCTTCTTAGGTTCACTCTTGAAACCTACTCCATGTTTAGTTGATTGCAAATTACCTAAGTGAGAATTTAAGTTCTTTTTTAGGGATGTTAAATTTCTTTAGGGTTGTTTCAAGTTCATTAACTTGTTCCTTTAATGTCTCACATGATGAATACTCCCTAGTTTTTGTTTCAAGTAATTCAACTTGTTTCTTTAATGACTTACATTATGAGCATTCCTTAATTGGACTTTTCGGTTTATTAGCACTCCTCTTTCCGTAAAACTTATTCTCTTCTTTAAGCTTTTCATTTTCACTTGACACTTTCTCCATATCATTTTCTAGAGTTGCAAGTTGTTTCTTTAAGCCCTTATTAGTTCTAGATGCCGAAATGTATTCACCATAAAGCTCATTAAATGCATCTTGCAATTCTTCAAAAGTAAAATCTTCGCTTGAGTGAGAAGTACTTACCTCTTCCGGTTCTTCCTCTCGTGCCATGACACAAAGGTTGGCCGTTTCATCTTCATCATTATTGGATGATTTATTGCCGGAATCACCTCCCCAAGAAATGTATGCCCTTTGCTTCTTGTAGGGCTTCTTTTCCTTCCCTTCCTTTGCCTTGGGGCACGTGGGCTTGATGTGCCCAACCTCTCCACACCCATAGCACTTGGGTGGACCGGACGTCTTCTTTCCTTTCCTTTCAAATTCTTTCTTCATGAATTTGTGGAATTTACGGATGACAAGTCCGAGTTCTTGATTGTCATTGCTAGAGTCCAATTCAGTGAGCTCTTGCATCTTGGAGGTGGAAGCTTTGAGAGCTATGTCCTTCTTCTTTGGTTCCTACAAAGTGGGTTTAAGAATAGTAGTTTCATAGGTTAGAAGGTTACCTCTAAGACCGTCAATGGTTGTGTTTGATGTCTCGATGTCTCGATGTTTTCATAGATTGCGTCGGCTTTAGAGCGCCATTCGGGAGTGAGGCATCTAAGGACTTTTCTGACCAAGTCCTTGTCGGAGTAGACCTTCTTGAGAGCATGAAGGTTGTTTACTATTTTGGAGAATCGATCGAACATCTCCTCAATCCTCTCGTTCTCCTTCATGCGAAAGAGTTCGTATTCTACAGAGAGGGAGTTGATTTTGGCCTCTCGAACTTGATCGGTTCCTTCATAGGTGATCTCCAGCTTATCCCACATTTCTTTTGCGGTTGTGCAGCAAGAGATTTTCTGATAATCATCGGGGTTGACTGCACATTATAGCATGTTGATTGATTGGGCATTGTTTTCAACCATCGTAATGTCTACAGCGTCATACTCCGCCTCCGTCTTTGACATTGTGGTTTCACCAACTTTCTTCGTCAGAATTTGCTCTCCGATCTTCATGATTCGCCAAAGAGTATAGTTGTTGGCTTGGAGGAAGATTCTCATCCTCTGTTTCCAGTAGCTGTAGTTGGTGCCATCAAAAAGCGATGGACGAGTGGTTGATTGTCCTTCGAAGAGTCCTGCATAATTACTTGAAGAAGCCATGGAAAGTTTCTCTCAAACGGTTAAGTCTTTCAGAGAGTTAGGCTCCGCTACCAATTGTTAGAATAGGTGCCCTACACTAGAAGGGGAAGGGGGGGGGGGTGAATAGAATTTTTCGGATAAATTCAAAAACTTGCAGGAAATAATTGCGGAATTGAAAGAATAATGACACACCAAAATTTATACTGGTTCACACACACAACTTGTGTGGCTAATCCAGTCCTCCGAGAGACTCTCTCGAAGATTTCACTATCTAGGTTAAGCTTCCGGGTGCTTAACAAACCGTATACAAACCTAGAGCTCGAGCCACACAAAACTCTACTTACTTGCCTGAAGATGCCTCACTTCAAGACTTCTCTCAAGGAAAGAAGACACTCTTCCTATGAGTTGCTACAAGGGAACAATCCTCCCTTAAGGTGTATGACAACACTTAAAATCACTCAAACAAAAGCTCTTTCAAAGAGTGGATGTGAGTAACAAGTAAAGCTCTATAAAGGCAACTCTCAATTCTCAAGAATATTGGCTCATAAAAATGTGTACGAATGTATAACAATGAATGCTTAAAATGTAGAGAGTTGATTGTTTATAAACAGAGAAGTAAATCCTCTATTTATATGTCTCAAAACATGTATCACCGTTGTGGAATCAATCCAAAACACCTTTAGACAAGATAACATGGAATGCTGAAAGAGGTGTCTGCTCAAAACGGCAAAACATCGATGTTTGGCCAGTAAACTTAAATTATTGGACCAACGGTCATGAGAACTTCGATGTTTACCAAGGGAACATCGATGTTTTGCCAGTAAATATGAATTATTGAGTCCAACGGTCACTAGAACATCGATGTTTACTTACTGAACATCGGTGTCCATTTGATTCGGCAAAATCATTTTAAAGATGATGATCATGGGAAAATCGATGTTTACTTGAAGAACATCGATGTTCATTTGGTTCGGCAAAATCATTTTAAAGCTGATCATCAGGAGAACATCGATGTTTACTTGAAGAACATCGATGTTCATTTGGTTCGGCGAAAACAATTTAAAAACCTCAATTGATGAAACATCGATGTCTCAAATTTAGACATCGATGTTTTGCTGTTGCAAAAAAAATTTCAAGTGCAACGGTCATGAGAACATCGATGTTTAGGATTCCAACATCGATGTTTGGAGCCACTGCCTATTTTTGGAAAATTATTTGAAGGCAGGAACATCGATGTCTACAATCAGAACATCGATGTTCATAGCTCAAAAAGCATTTTGATGATTGAAAGGATTCTATTGAATGCATGAGTAAAATTGATTTTGTTTTGAGCCAATGTCTTAGAAGAATTGAGTGTTTAACCTTTGTACAATTTGAGTTCCTAAGTTTTCTTTCTTGTTACTTCAATTCTTGTACTCTTTGCTTCTTGATTGATTTCTTTTTGCTTCATGATTGGCATCATCGTGAGTCATGCTTGGTTTGTCAATATCAAAATCCTAAAATGAGACAAGGAGGCATGAGTTCTAACAGGTATCCTAAGGCAGAAGGTGGGAAGGAGTGTAACGACCGCATCCTAAAACCAAATATACAGAACATAAATGACAATAAAGAGAGAAAAATGCCCTTGAGTCCAGGGATGCCAAACACTATGTAGAACATATCATCAAAAACTCAAAGTAACAAATTAAACATCGGGATGCTTAAAGACTCAAAAATAAATCGGGCTTATCAAGCCATGTAAACACCGGCAAACCAACCGGAGAACAATTGTTGAATCCGACAATACAAACAACATCCAGAAAAGTTATGCAGCAGAAAATCAATATATAGTCCAGTGAAAAATACAGACATATGAAGTGTCAACCTATGGATCCGCCCCCAAAGAAAAGTAGTCACAGCTACCTGAATGCGTCCCTGATCCACGATCAGCTAACCTATGTAAAAACTGAGAGGGGGTGAGACCAACCACTGTCTCACTACAAACAAATAAACCAGAATATACATATACAAATCAACCACGAATACGTCAAAACCTGGCAATAACAGCCACAGTGCACATATCAAGTCACAGTGCGCACATCAGGTCACAGTGCACATATCAGGTCACAGTGCACAAACAAAATCAGCATCAGACTTTAATCCCACACTTAACTCAAATCATCTTATTGAGTGATAGTTCATCATTTATTAACCTTGAACATTTTATTAGGGCCCTCTACTGTGTGCGTCGGGCGCAGTAGCGACTGGCCAGCTCCTCAGGACATAAGCCCAAATATAAACATATATATATATACATATATCAACACATCAGAATGGGTAGGTTCCGACAAAGAAAACCACCAACAAAAAAACAAGTGGTCGATAGCTCTAGGAGGGGTGCTCTCCTAAAAGGAATATACAATCCAAAAGATTAGGGCACACCCGTCAGTTCCCAAGTCGCCGGCTCTGTGAGGGGTCCTCTCACCAAAGGAAATATATAATAACAAATAACTAAGGGGTACACCCGACAAATCCCCAAGGCGCCACCTATATGAGGGGTACTCTCACTAATATGCTAATCGAGGGGCGTACCCATCTATCCCCCCGTCGCCGTCTCTGTGAGTATACCTCACTATAATAACAGGACCCGAGGGGTACCCTCTCTCCCACTCGGTGCTACAGGTCAACAGTCCCACAGTAGAACATATATTATTCTGATTTATTTGTTATCATTTATGACTTATGTATGATATTCAAGTGTGTTTACAGGTGGTGTGCCACCAGAGAGAGAGTCTCTAAACCGAGCCTAAGGCTCACAGGAACACATGATATTAGCATAACAACACATACCATAAAACAAGGCAATACCAGCCCATAGATAATCAACATGGCACTATCAGCTCATAATAATTAGCGTGGCATTATCAGCTCATCACAATTATCATGGCATCAACAGCTCATAACCTTTAACATGTTATATCAACTTATAACAATTAACATGGCATCATCAACTCATAACAATTATCTTGGCTTCAACGTATACACATATACAATCAGGTACATATCACAGTCAGAGCATGAATCACACCAAGCTAAATCAAGCATACAAGGCTTGCAACATTAAACCATTTACCATACCAAGTACCAAGCCTCGCAACTTGAGTACCGCAGGCAGTAAAGCATATCAAGGTTTTTATGTCCTCACCTGGGGTATAGAAATTGCCTTGGAAAATCCGGTACAATGCCTTGCTTCGACAATCCTATGTTATAACACAACGGGGTCACGTATATTGCAACCATAGGACATGATAGATGCATTCTAGCTACGTGATTATATTATTATAACAACTTAATCCTTCCAACCACATTTTGTTTATAAAACGTCTAGGCCCATTTACTTCCAAAGCCAGGACCTGAGCCCAGAGATCCAATCCCACTCATGGTCCACATACCCAACATGTCACGGCCTAAGTTTCACAGGCTTCAACCCCAACTAAGTCCAAGTCCTTCATCTAGGCCTAAAACCCATAACATCAAAACTCATTACTAAGCCCAAATATATCATTGGGCTTAAAGCCCATGCTTATTTAGTCCAAAACTAACACCTTCAAAGATATAGCGTGTCCTCTAAGGGCCTAGGCCTGATTTACCCTATACCCGCTCTAAGGTTACACCCGAGCCCAAGGTTACCCGACCTAGAAACACTACACACGTCGGATATAATCCGGCCACGTGTCACTCATTCCCCAAACCCGGTTTCCACTAAACCCGACTACCCTGGTACATCACATTCACTCGTTTAATTATGTTACATGCCATGTATGGAAGCTTAAGAACATAACATCAACGGAAAGATACCCTTCAATCCGAGGAAAAAACCACCTCGCCGAAATAGAAACTCGCTCGCCGGATTCCGGTGGTAACCCCGCAGGAAATTTCACAACAGTCCAGAAACGTGCAAAACATCCTAACAACACAACTGAACACCAAAGCAACTCCAAATCAACAACATAACACCCATAAATCATTGAAACAGACCAAAAACGAATCAAGGGTGTTGTAAGCTTACCCAGAATCGAATCTATACATGGCAGTAACGGATCCACCTCCTCAAAGCCTCGGTTCGTATCAGAGCTTTCACAATCGAAGACCCAAACATTCTGCCCATGAACTCACGCGATAGAAGACATCTCGACCATCAACACCAACTACAATCGACCACCAGCCACCTCGCATCCACTCGCCACCATCCATAAAACAGAACCCAATTCGGGTTAACTCCAGCGAACAACAATGACAACATCGATCCGCCGCCATAAAAAATCACAACACAAGCTCGATTGGGTTAGTCCAGTACACCACAACCCTTAATGGAACAGGTACTCAACTGTAAGAGGAAGAGGAAGGGAAGGGCTGCGCTTACCGAGAAGGCGGCGCCGACGACTCCCCGTCGTGTCCTGTCCATGCACGAGTCTCGTGCCGAGCCTCCACGGTCTCCTTCCTCGTTGTAGCAGGCGGCTTCAACCCGTGACGGTGACAACTCAAAGAAGAAAAGGAGAAGTGATGGTGGCGGCAGCTTCTAGAGGCAGAGAACGGTGGCGGTGTGTGTGGGTTTGTGGAAAAGAGATAGAGAAGGAAGAAGAGAAGTAGGGAGGCGCCGTCGGGTGTGGGGGAGAAAAGAAAGCAAAGAGGAAAGGAGGAAAAGAAGAAAGAGGAGATGAGAGTTTTTTGGGTTGGGCCGGCTCAGTCCCGAAACGACGTCGTTTCAGAATGAGGCGCGGTCAACCCTCGCCAGTCAACACGGTTTCTCCCCCTTTTTTTTTTCACTTGACTCCTCAAAACGACGTAGTTTCATTACAACTACACTAAAAACACTTCCTCAGCCCCCCGAACTCGAAACGATTCGAAACGGAACCTCGGTTTAAGAAAACTCCAAAAATAAAAGACATTTAACCAAGGGAAAGAATTAATTTCTTGACCAAAAACTCGGAGATAGCTTAAGGGTAAAATTGGAAATGAAATTCACAAAATTCCATAAAATAAATTATGGAAAATCGGGGCGTTACAAGGAGGCAGTGACGAAGCATCAACTTAAGACACCAAGGCGACTTCGGGCCTTCTCGTGAGAGGAGATGTAAGCCCCAATATTTATGGCAGAAAATGGGAGACCGGATGACTTGGTTAGGCTTTCTCGTGAGAGGAGATGTAAGCCCTAGTAACTATAGTAGAAGCGGTGAAACGAGGTGATATGATTGGACCTTCTTAAAAAACACAGATGTAAGCCCCCATTTTTACTAGTGAATCAAGCCGATGATTCAAGACAAGAAGTCGAGATGAAGAATCAAATTGAAGGGCCAAGCTGGTGGGCCAAGTTGATAGGCTGATTTAAGAAGCCAAGTTGTGTAGCCGAGTTAAGTTGCCAAGTTGAGATGTCGACTTAGGAAGTCAGGGGACGGGATACGAAGCTGAGCCAAGCTGATGAGGATTGGGTATACAAGCTAAGAAACCGAAGAGACCATCTCATGGGAAGAAATACAAATCCCAGCTTTAGGGAAGAGACTAGGAAGAAGAGCACATGAAATGACCTGGGGTATGGCGAGGGGACAATGGATGGGGAGAGCCGATGTTCGGGCCTTCTCGTGAGAGGAGATGTAAGCCCCAATATTTACAAGGAGAGGTGAAATGAGGTGACCTGATCGGACCTTGCTCAAGGAAGAAGAGGTAAGCCTTGACTCTTACCTATGAACCGAGTTGACAAGCCAAGATGAGAAGCTGAGAGAAGCGCCATATGATGAGGGATCAAACTGTCAAGCCAAGTCGATGACCTGAATTGAGGGACCAAGTGGGGTAGCCGAGTTGAGTTTTCAAGTTACAATGCCAAGTTGGGAAGCCATGGAATCGGGATGTAAAGCTGAGCCGAGCTAATGAGGTTTGAGTATACAAGCTCAGACAAGCTAAGGGGTCTACTGATAGGTAGAAATATAAATCCAGTCTTGGGGAGGAACACACTTGAGTCATAACTTTCAGGAGAGAGAAGTGATGATGGGCAAAGGAATGACCGTGGGATATGATAATGAGAGGGGTGATGAGAGCAATGACAAGGCGGCACTGACATGGGGGCAATGAGATGGGAACTACAAGTGTGGGGGGAAGTTGAGTAGAGACCACAGGCCAAATTGTTAAGCATAGGTAGAACGATGACCAAGAATAAGGAGAGGCAAAATAGTTGCTCTTTAGAGGCCAGAGGTTAAGTCAAGCCAAAGGGGGCAAGGGTTAAATTCTATGTCAACAATCAACAAGGTCATCATTTGTACTTTAATTTTTCATATAAGAAATAAAACTCTAATTTTCCTTATCTTTTGTGTACATGGGGCAAGTTGTGTATGACTTCATGATATTCCATTGGGTCAATCTAGGGGACCATAAAAACGAACTACGAAGACCTGATTCTATGGATGTAACCCCAAACACCTACCTTAATTCGTTTCCCAAACACTTGTTAACACCAATCATCAAACACATGCCCATGTCGACGCCTATCTAGCCCAGCCTCTATGTTAACCCCTACCATGAATACTTGTCAAGAAATGAAGCTCTCAAAGATAAATCAAGCTTCAAAATAAATTCCATCTAAATACACCTGATCAAAGAAGATGTCACCCTCCAAAAAAAAAAATGAAATGAAAAGAAAAAGGAAACACAAAGAAAAAGGGAGAAAAATGGGCAAAGGGATGAGACCTTTAGTGCGTGAAAATTGAAACCAAGATGGAAAAAAAGTCATAAATGAAGAGGACAAGTGTTTCCCTGCTAAACACCAAACACCCACTATCTTCAGCCTTCCACAAAACACCCTCGTCTCAAACCCGACACCATATCCACAGATACGTAGGTAACCCGGCGACGAGCTCGGTCTATTGGTTGTTCCAAGATTGATTCAAAGGAAAGAATGGGGTCGTTGCTAGAAACACATGCCGTATTGTTGATTGTATTCGGGCCTCTTTTGTAATCACGGGGTCTCTATTTTCGATTTGTATTTCATTGTCAATCGAGTCCGCCTCTCCCAAGAAGATTCACTGTGAATTTGGTCATCAATTGTCATGCATCTCCGATGGTCTCTCAATAGCACTCTGGTTTTCCACCAACCCTCATTGGAATCGATAGTTTTACCTCTCCATTAGTCAATCGAGTATACCTAGCCCGAGTGGTCTTGTTCTCGCCCAAAGCTTTGTGATCTCATTATTCTGTGTCTATGGTTGCTACTCCCACACAAAAAAAAAGAAAAAAAAAAGAAGAAGAAAAATAAGGAAAAAAAGGAAAAGAAAAGCCTGCTAGGTTGAAAACCCGAGACGGCGGCCTAGGCAAAAGGTAAGGCCAAAATGAAAGTGGAATAGCAGCCAATGACAACAAAGAGACACCCATATATTAGATCACATTGCTCCATCAATTCTCAAAGCAAAGATTGCTCATCAAAGATAGACTACTCGGTTAACTATGTCATCATCAATAAACGGGGTATAGAAGCTTCTAGGAACATCGCCTCCACCTATTTTTGAAGGGATATTCACTCACCCATCCATCTTACCTTGACTAGACAATTCTACCTCCATCCAAACGTTTCAATAAGGAATGTCTTTGGGGCCCTAGCTAGAATTTAAGGTGAATGGGTTCATAGTCATTGGGGATCTTTTTCTTTGAGGCTTTGGAGTTTTTGATGGGATAATCCACTTTTTTTCAAGTTGCTTAACTTTCACCTTAGCTCGAATGATTTCCAACGCTCATGCATCATACTAGGGGCATTCACATTCAAAT
The DNA here is from genome assembly GCA_028386065.3 of Turnera subulata. Lineage (NCBI taxonomy): Eukaryota > Viridiplantae > Streptophyta > Magnoliopsida > Malpighiales > Passifloraceae > Turnera > Turnera subulata. The sequence continues at coordinate 1,604 of JAKUCV010002162.1, read as the reverse complement.
GCACTATGTCTAGATAAAAAGCACACACATCTAAACATACATGTAGAAGTTGACGGCACTTGCATCCAAGAGAAAAGAGAAAAGAGGAGAGACGAGGAGAAAGAAAACGAGAGAAAAAGAGAAAAATCGAGGGAAGATAGTGAGAGAGAGGGGAAAGAAAAGAAAAGGGGAAAAACCTATCATAGGCACATACATCCATGTAGAAGTAGAAAGTGCTTGCATTTAAGAGTCAAACACATCATTGTAGAATTAGGGGGTACTTGCACCTAAAAACTAGCATGTAGAAACTAGAAGCATTAGCACACCAGCAAACACATAAGAACTAGGGGCATCCCCATGCATTGAAGGGATAAATACATTATAGACATGCTCATGCATCAGTTACAGATAGAACGTGGATCCTTTGATAGGGTAGGCTTGACTGAGGGTAAACGATTAATGAAGGAGGCAACATTATGAATTCATCACTTGATGTAGATTTACATTTCCTAGGGTTGCTAGCTGAAGGGGCATGGCATGAACAAACCTTGTAGATAATGAGAATTGTAGACAAGGGACATGTCATGCCTTATTTCTCTAACTCGTCAAGCTGACGTCACAGATTAGAGGCACATCTACCTTGAGATTAAACCTACATCATGACATTAGGGGCACGGTGGACCCGAAGTCCGGGTTAATGAGGTTGCAAGGGGCATGCTACCTCATATTTTGAGTCAAGCTTCCCAGGGCATGCTACCCCACGCGGATCTGGGATTTTCTTGGGGCGTGCTACCCCATGAGGTTTGAACCAATTGTTGGGGCATGCTACCCCACCCTGATCGATTAACTCCTACAGGTACGGCGGGCCCATCTATCTGGCTATGCTAAGTAGATTGCCTATTGGGCTGCAGGTTGGGACACCCAGGATGATTGTGGGCTAGGAGCATGTTAGGCCATAACTAGATGGTGCTGGGGGCATCATGCTCCATCTCGAGAATTTCGAACTAGGGGCATGATATGCCTGCATTTAGGCAAGGGGCAAGACACATCCTACCTCCTTTAAGCCCACTAGGGAACTCGGGGACACGGGAGACATGAGCTATTGATGCGGCCATGGGTGCGAACACTCAAGGAACAACTGGCGAGTTGGTGTTGCCCACGGGTCCAATTACACAGGCTTGATCCAAGAAGATCAAAGATCAATTGCAAAGACAAGTTCAAGCATTACTCAATCTCGAGTTGCAAGAAGATCGAGTAGTCATGATGGGAGAAGAGCTTATGAAGAAACCCACGTTCATCACTATGTGGGAAGGAATAGAAGAGGCCTAGAGACAGTCGACCTCATTGGGCCACACTTGGGCCATGTTGACATATCAGTAGTTTTCTTATTAGGGTTTGCCAAATTTTTATAATTAAATATTTTTAAAATTTCGGCATGGGTTTTATTTATTTTATTATGTTGGGTCAAGTCCATTATTAATTAGTTGATTAATGTGGGCTTTAGTTATTTTGGTTTTTAATTGTAAGGTTTTTAATTAGTGTCCAAGTTATGTTGGCTCAATTAAAATCCTAGTCCATCTAGTAATAGGAGAGGCGGCAACTAGGGTTAAGTTTTGAGGAGGTGG
>JAKUCV010002161.1:3912-19796 GCA_028386065.3 Turnera subulata | reverse complement strand
GCACCAATTGTGCACCAATGGCGCCCCAATAGCGCACCAATGGCCCAGTGAACTAAGAGCAATCTCCAAATCCACCATGTCAAATGCTACCTAAGACGATTCCAAAAATATGGGGACGATTTATATGGATTTTTGGATGCCTTCCCCGGACATTTTGAGCTTATATGAGGTGCATTTCCATTTTTCTCGATTTACAGGATTATAATTGTTCCAAAAATAAAAAGTCAGACTTCCATTTCTCAGAAAAATCTCAACTTTTTCAGGTAGTTGGATTGAATTTTTTTTGGTGTGTGTACAAAATTACAGCACAAAACTCAAAAATCAAAATTTCAACTCAAAACTTAAAAATCGCACCAATAGGCGCCAGTGGCGCGCCAATAGCGCACCAGTGGCGCACCAATGAGAAATCTCCAAATCCACTACCTAAGATGATTCCACAAATATGGGGATGATTTATAAGAATTTTTGGATGCCTTCCCCGGACATTTTGTTGTCCTCTGAGGTGTTTTTCCATTTTTCCCTATTTACGGGATTTTAATTGTTCCAAAAATAAAAAGTTGGACTTCCACTTCTCAGAAACATCTGAAATTTTGCAGGTAGTTGGATTGGATACAAAAGTTCACCTCAAAACTTAAAAATCAAAATTTCAGCACAAAACTCAAAAATCGCACCAATGGCGCACCAATAGCGCACCAATGGCGCCCCAATAGCGCACCAATGGCCCAGTGAACTAAGAGCAATCTCCAAATCCACCAGGTCAAATGCTACCTAAGGCGATTCCAAAAATATGGGGATGATTTATATGGATTTTTGGATGCCTTCCCCGGACATTTGGAGCTTATATGAGGTACTTTTCCATTTTTCCCGATTTACAGGATTATAATTGTTCCAAAAATAAAAAGTCGGACTTCCATTTCTCAGAAAAATCTCAAATGTTTCAGGTAGTTGGATTGAATTTTTATTGGTGTGTGTACAAAATTACAGCTCAAAACTCAAAAATCAAAATTTCAGCTCAAAACTTAAAAATCGCACGAATAGCGCCCCAGTGGCGCACCAATAGCCGACCAGTGGCGCACCAATGAGGAATCTCCAAATCCACCATGTCAAATGCTACCTAAGAAGATTCCACAAATTTGGGGATGATTTATAAGAGTTTTTGGATGCCTTCCCCGGACATTTTGAGCTCCTCTGAGGTGTTTTTCCATTTTTCCCTATTTACGGGATTTTAATTGTTCCAAAAAAAAAAGTCGGACTTGCACATCTCAGAAACATCTGAAATTTTTCAGGTAGTTGGATTGGATTTTTATTAGTGTGTGTACAAAAGTTCACCTCAAAACTTAAAAATCAAAATTTCAGCACAAAACTCAAAAATCGCACCAATGGCGCCCCAATAGCGCACCATTGGCCCAGTGAACTAAGAGCAATCTCCAAATCCACCATGTCAAATGCCACCTAAGACGATTCCAAAAATATGGGGATGATTTATATGGATTTTTCGAAGCCTTCCCCGGACATTTTGAGCTTATATGAGGTGCTTTTCCATTTTTCCCGATTTACAGGATTATAATTGTTCCAAAAATAAAAAGTCGGACTTCCATTTCTAAGAAAAATCTCAAATTTTTCAGGTATTTGGATTGAATTTTTATTGGTGTGTACAAAGTTACTGCTCAAAACTCAAAAATCAAAATTTCAGCTCAAAACTTAAAAATGGCACCAATAGCGCCCCAGTGGCGCACCAATAGCGCACCAGTGGCGCACCAATGAGCAATCTCAAAATCCACCATGTCAAATGCTACTAAGATGATTCCACAAATATGGGGATGATTTATAAGAATTTTTGGATGCCTTCCCCGGACATTTTTGAGGTCATCTGAGGTGCTTTTCCATTTGTCCAGTTTTACTGGATTTCAATTTTTCCAAAAATAAAATGTCGGACTTCCACTCCTCAAAAAACTCTGAAATTTTTCAGGTAGTTGGAATGGAATTTTATTCGTGCATGTACAAAATTTCAGCTCAAAACTCAAATATCGCATCATTGGCGCACCAATAGCGCACCAATGGCGCCCCAATGGCGCCCTAATAGTGCACCAGTGGCCCAGTGAACCAATGCATAAGAGCAATCTACAAATCCTCCAGGTAAAATGCTACCTAAGATGATTCCATAAACATGGGGATGATTTTTAAGGATTTTTGGATGCCTTCCACGGAAAGTTTGAGGTCAACTGAGGTGCTTTTCTATTTGTCCCGATTTACGGGGATATTAATTGTTCCAAAAATAAAAAGTCGAACTTCCACTTCTCAGAAAAATCTTAAATATTGCAGGTAGTTGGATTGGAATTTTATTGGTGTGTGTATAAAATTTCAGCTCAGAACTCAAAAATCAAAATTTCAGCTCAAAACTCAAAGATCGCACCATTAGCTCACCAATGGCGCCCCATTAGCGCACCAACGGCCAAGTGAACCAATGCATAAGAGCAGTCTCCAAATCCACTATGTAAAATGCTACCTAAGATGATTCCAAAAATATGGGGATGATTTATAAGGATTTCTGGAAACCTTCCCCGGACATTTTGAGCTCATCTGAGGTGCTTTTCCATTTTTCCCGATTTACGGGATTTTAATTGTTCCAAATAAAAGGCCAGATTTTCACATCTCAGAAAAATCTGAAATTTTGCAGTTAGTTGGATTGAATTTTTATTGGTGTGTGTACAAAATTTCAGCTTAAAACTCAAAAATCAAAATTTCAGCTCAAAACTCAAAAATCGCACCAAATGGCGCCCCAATAGCGCACCAATGGCCCAGCGAACCAATGCATAAGAGCAATCTCCAAATTCATCATGCCAAATGCTACCTAAGAGGATTCCAAAAATATGAGGATGATTTATAAGGAGTTTTAGAAGCCTTCCCCGGACATTTTGAGCTCATCTGAGGTGCTTTTCCATTTTTCCCGTTTTACTTGATATTAATTCTTCCAAAAATAAAAAGTCGGACTTCCACTTCAAAAAAAAATCTGAAATTTTGCAGGTAGTTGGATTTAATTTTTATTATTTTTTGTACAAAGTTTCATCTGAAAATTCAAAAATCAAAATTTCAGCTCAAAACTCAAAAATCGCACCAATGGCGCGCCAATAGCGCACCAATAGCACCCCAATAAAGCACCAATGAGCAATCTCCAAATCCCCCAAGTTTAATACTACATAAGATGATTCCAAAAATATGGGGATGATTTATATGAATTTTTGGATGCCTTCCTCGGACATTTTGAGGTCATCTCAGTTGCTTTTCCATTTTTCCCGATTTACGGGAATTTTGTTGTTCCAAAAATAAAAATTCGGACTTCCACATCTCAAAAAAACCTGAAATTTTGAAGGTATATGGATTGGAATTTTATTGGTGTGTGTACAAAATTTCAGCTCAAAACTCAAAAATTACACCGATAGCTCACCAATGGCGCACCAATAACGCCCCAATAGCGCCCCAATGGCCTAGTGAACCAACGCATAAGAGCAATCTCCAAATCCACCATGTAAAATGCTACCTATGATGATTCCAAAAATATTGGGTTGATTTATAAGGTTTTTGGATGCCTTCCCCTGACATTTTGAGCTCATGTGCTTTTCTATTTTTTCCGATTTGCGGGATTTTAGTTGTTCCAAAAATAAAAAGTCGGACTTCCACTTCTCAGAAAAATTTAAAGATTTGCAGGTAGTTGGACTGGATTTTTATTGGTGGGTGTACAAAATTTCAGCTCAAAACTCAAAAATTAAAATTTCAGTTCAAAACTCAAAAATCGCACCAATGGCGCCCCAATAGTGCACCAATGGCCGAGTGAACCAATGCATAGGAGCAATCTCCAAATACTCCATGTCAAATGCTTCCTAAGAATATTCCACAAATATGGGGATGATTTATACGAATTTTTAGATGCCTTCCTCGGACATTTTGAGGTCATCTGACATCTTAGAAAAGTCTGAAATTTCGCAGGCAGTTGGATTTGATTTTTATTGGTGTGGGTACAAAATTATAGATCAAAAATCAAAAATTAAAATTTCAGCTCCAAACTCAAAAATCGCACCAATATCGCACCAAAGAGCAATCTCCAAATCCACCATGTGAAATGCTACCTATGATGATTCCAAAAATTGGGGATGATTTATAAGGATTTTTAGATGCCCTCCTCGGACATTTTGAGGTCATCTGAGGTGCTTTTCCAATTTTCCCGATTTACGGGATTTTAAATGTTCCAAAAATAAAAAGTCACACTTTCACTTCTCAGAAAAATCTGAAATTTTTCAGGTAGTTGGATTGGATTTTTATTAGTGTGTGTAGAAAATTTCAGCTCAAAACTCAAAAATGAAAATTTCTGCTCAAAACTAAAAAATCGCACCAATGGCGCCCCAATGGCGCCCCAATAGCGCACCAATGGCCTAGTGAACCAATGCATAAGAGCAATTTCAAAATTCACCATGAAAAATGCTACCTAAGATGATTCTACATATGTGGGGAAGATTTATAAGGATTTTTGGATGCCTTCCCAGGACATTTTGAGCTCTTCTGAGGTGCTTTTCCATTTTTCCCGGTTTACGGGATTTTAATTGTTCCCAAAATAAAAATCGGGCTTCCATTTCTCAGAAAAATCTGAAATTTTGCTGGTAGTTGGATTTGATTTTTATTGGCGTGTGTAAAAAATTTCAGCTCAAAAATTAAAAATCAAAATTTCAGCTCAAAACTAAAAAATCGCACCAATGGCGCGCCAATAGCGCACCAATGGCGCCCCAATAGCGTACCAATGGCCCACTGAACCAATACGTAAGAGCAATCTCCAAATCCACCATGTCAAATTCTACATAGGATGATTCCAAAAATATGAGGACGATTTATAAGGATTTTTGGATGCCTGCCCCGGACATTTTGAGCTCATCTGAGGTGCTTATCCATTTTTCCCGATTTACGGGATGTTAATTGTTCCAAAAATACAAAGTCGATGTTCCACATATCATAAAATTCTGAAATTTTTCAGGTAGTTGGACAGTTTTTTTGTTCGTGTGTGTACAACATTTCAGCTCAAAACTCAAAAATCAAAATTTCAGCTCAAAAGTCAAAAATCGCACCAATAGCGCACCAATGAGCACTCTCCAAATCCACCATGTGAAATGCTTCCTAAGATGATTCCACAAATAATGGGATGATTTATAAAAAATTTTGGATGCCTTCCTCGGACATTTTGAGGTCATCTGAGGTGTTTTTCCAATTTTCCCAATTTACGGAAATTTAATTGTTGCAAAAATAAAATGTCAGACTTCGACATCTCAGAAAAGCTGGAAATTTTGCAGGTAGTTGGATTGGTTTTTTATTGATATGTGTACAAACTTTCAGCTCAAAACTCAAAAATTGCACCAATAGCTCACTAATGGCGCCTCAATAGCGCACCAATGGCCTAGTGAACAAATGCATAAGAGCAATCTCAAAATCCACCATGAAAAATGCTACCTAAGATGATTCTACAAATATGAGGAAGATTTATAAGGATTTTTGGATGCCTTCCCCGGACATTTTGAGCTCATCTGAGGTGCTTTTCCATTTTTCCTGATTTACGGGATTTTAATTGTTTCAAAAATAAAAAGTCGGACTTCCACATGTAAGAAAAGTGTAACATTTTGCAGGTAGTTGGACTGAATTTCAATTGCTGTGCGTACAAAATTTCAGGACAAAACTCAAAAATCAAAATTTCAGTTCAAAACTCAAAAATCGCGCCAATGGCGCACCACTAACGCAACAATGGCGCCCCAATTGCGCACCAAAGGCCCAGTGAACCAAGGCATAAGAGCAATCTCCAAATCCACCAGGTCAAATGCTACCTATGATGATTCCACAGACATGGGGATGATTTATAAGGATTTTTGGATGCCTTCCCCGGACATTTTGAGCTCATCTTACGTGCTTTTCCATTTTTCCCGATTTACGGGATTTTAATTGTTCCAAAAATAAAAAGTCGGACTTCCACATCTCAGAAAATTGTGAAATTTTTCAGGTAACTGAATTGTATTTTTATTGGTGTGTGTACAAAGTTTCAGCACAAAAGTCAAAAATTAAAATTTCAGCTCAATGCTCAAAATCGCACCAATGGCGCATCAATTGCGCACCAATGGCCCAGTGAACCAATGCATAAGAGCCATCTCCAAATCCACCATGTCAAATGCTACATAAGATGATTCCAAAAATTTGGGGATTTTTTATATGAATTTTTGGAAGCCTTCCCCGGACATTTTGAGATCAACTGAGGTGCTTTTCCATTTTTCACGATTTACGGTATTTTAATTGTTCCAAAAATAAGAAGTCAGACTTCCACATCTTAGAAAAATCTGATATTTTGCAGGTAGTTGGACTGGATTTTTATTTTTGTGTGCACAAAATTTCAGCTCAAAACTCAAAAAAAAAAATTTCCGCTCAAAACTAAAACAACCCACCAATGGCGCCCCAATAGCGCGCCCCAATAGCGCTTCAATGGCGCACCAATGGCGCCCCAATAGCACACCAATGTCCCAGTGAACCAATGCATAAGAGCAATCTCCAAATCCACCTTGTCAAATGCTACCGAAGATGAATCCACAGATATGGGGATGATTTATAAGGATTTTTGGATGCCTTCCCCGGACATTTTGAGCTCATCTGGGGTGCTTTTCCATTTTTTCCGATTTACGGGATTTTAATTGTTCCAGAAACGAAAAGTTGGACTTCCACATCTTAGAAAATTCTGAAATTTTGCAGGTAGTAGGATTGGGTTTTTATTGGTTTGTGTAAAAAATTTCAGCTCAAAACTTAAAAATAAAAAATTCAGCTCAAAACTCAAAAATCGCACCAATGGCGCCCCAATAACGCATCAATGGCCCAGTGAACCATTGCATAAGAGCAATCTCCAAATCCACCATGTCAAATGCTTCCTATGATGATTGCACAAATATGGGAATGAATTATAAGGATTTTTGGATGCCATCCCCGGACATTTTGAGCTCATCTGAGTTGCTTTTCCATTTTTTTCAATTTACGGGATTTTAATTGTTCCAAAAATTAAAAAGACAGACTTAAACATCTCATAAAAATCTAAATTTTTGCATGTAGTTGGACTGGATTTTTATTGGAATGTCTACAAATTTTCAGCTCAAAACTCAGAAATCAAAATTTCAGCTCAAAACTAAAAAAACCCTCCAATGGCTCACCAATGAGTTTCCATGGTCTCGTTTGCACGCTGGTTATATCTACCGCCAATAGCGCATCAATGGCGCACAAATGGCGCCCCAATAGCGCACCAATGTCCCAGTGAACCAATGCATAAGAGCAATCTCCAAATGCACCAAGTCAAATGCTACCTAAGATGATTCCACAAATATGGGGATGATTTATAATAATTTTTGGATGCCTTCCTCGGACATTTTGAGGTCATCTGAGGTGCTTTTCCATTTTTCCCGATTTACAGGATTTTAATTGTTCAATAAATAAAAATCGGACTTCCACATCTCAGAAAAATTTGAAATTTTGTAGGTAGCTGGATTGGATTCCTATTGGTGTGTAGAAAATTTCAGCTCAAAACTCAAAAATTAAAATTTCAGCTCAAAACTCACAAGTGGCGCCCCAATAGCACACCAAAGGTGCACCAATAGCGCCCCAATGGCGCACCAATGGCGCCCCAATAGCGCACCAATGGCCTAGTGAACCAATGCATAAGAGCAATCTCCAAATCCACCATGTAAAATGCTACCTAAGATGATTCCCCAAATATGGCTATGATTTAAAAAGATTTTTGGTAGCCTTCCCCGGACATTTTGAGCTCATCTGAGGTGCTTTTCCATTTTTCCCGATTTACGGGGATTTAAATTGTTCCAAAACTAAAAAGTCGGACTTCAACAACTCAGAAAAATCTGAAAATTTGCAGGCAGTTGGATTGGATTCTTATTGCTCTGTGTACAAAATTTCAGCTCAAAACTGAAAAATCAAAATTTCAGCTCAAAACTCAAAAATCGCACCAATAGCGCACCAATGGCGCCCCAAAAGCTCACAAATGGCCCAGTGAACCAACGCATAAGAGCAATCTCCAAATCCACCATGTCAAATGCTACCTAAGATGATTCCACAAATTTGGGGATGATTTATAAGGATTTTTGGATGCCTTACCCGGACATTTTGACAACATCTGAGGTACTTTTCCATTTTTCCTGATTTACGGTATTTTAATTGTTCCAAAAATAAAAAGTCGGACTTCGACATCTCAGAATAATGTGAAATTTTGCAGGTAGTTGGATTGGATTTTATTGGTGTGTGTAAAAAATTTCAGCACAAAACTCAAAAATCAAAATTTCAGCTCAAAGCTCAAAAAACGCACCAATGGCGCCACAATGGCGCCCCAATAGCGCACCAATGGCCCAGTGAACCAATGCATAAGAGCAAATTCCAAATCCACCATGTCAAATGCTACCTAAAATGATTCCACAAATGTGGGCATGATTTATAAGGATTTTTGGATGCCTTCCCCGGACATTTTGAGCTCATCTGTGGTGCTTTTCCACTTTTTTCAATTTACGGGATATTAATTGTTCCAAAAATTAAAAAGACGGACTTCCACATCTCATAAAATTCTGAATTTTTGCAGGTAGTTGGACTGGATTTTTATTCTTGTGTGTACAAATTTTCATCTCAAAACTCAGAAATGAAAATTTCAGCTGAAAACTAAAAAAAGCCACCAATGGCGCACCAATGGCGCCCCAATAGCGCATCAATGGCGTCCCAATTGCACACCAAAGTCCCAGTGAACCAATGCATTAGAGCAATCTCCAAATCCACCATGTCAAACGCTACCTCAGATGATTCCACAAATATGGGGATGATTTATATTGATTTTTGGATGCCTTCCTCTTACATTTTGAGGTCATCTGAGGTGCTTTTCCATTTTTCCCGATTTACGGGATTTTAATTGTTCCAAAAATAAAATGTCGGACTCCTAAATTTCAGAAACATTTGAAATTTTGCAAGTAGTTTGATTGGATTCTTACTGGTGTGTGTAGAAAATTTCAGCTCCAAACTCAAAAATTAAAACTTCAGCTCAAAACTCAAAAATCGCACCATTGGCGCACCAGTAGCGCACCATTAGCGCCCCAATGGCGCACCAATGGCCCAGTAAACCAATGCATAAGAGCAATCTCCAATTCCACCAGGCAAAACGCTACCTAAGATGATTCCACAAATGTGGGGATGATTTATAAGAATTTTTGGATGCGTTTCCCGGACGTTTTGAGCTCATCTGAGGTGCTTTTCCATTTTTCCCGATTTACGGGATTTTAATTGTTCAAAAAATAAAAAGTCGGACTTCAGCGACTCAGAAAAATGTGAAATTTTGCAGGTAGTTGGATTGGATTTTTATTGGTTTGTGTACAAAATTTCGGCACAAAACTCAAAAATCAAAATTTCAGCTCAAAGCTCAGAAATCGCACCAATGGCGCACCAATAGCGCACCAATGGCGCCCCAATAGCGCACCAATGGCGCCCCAATAGCGCTCCAATGTCCCAGTGAACCAATGCACTAGAGCAATCTCCAAATCCACCATGTCAAACGCTACCTAAGATGAATCCCCAAATATGGGGATGATTTATAATGATTTTTGGATGCCTTCCTCTTGCACTTTGAGGTCATCTGAGGTGCTTTTCCATTTTTCCCGATTTACGGGATTTTAATTGTTCCAAAAATAAAATTTCGGACTCCCAAATTTCAGAACATTTGAAATTTTGAAAGTAGTTTGATTGGATTCTTACTGGTGTGTGTAGAAAATTTCAGCTCAAAACTCAAAATTTAAAACTTCAGCTCAAAACTCAAAAATCGCACCATTGGCGCACTAGTAGCGCACCATTAGCGCACCAATGGCGCCCCAATAGCGCACCAATGGCCCAGTGAACCAATGCATAAGAGCAATCTCCAATTCCACCAGGTAAAACGCTACCTAAGATGATTCCACAAATATGGGGATGATTTATAAGAATTTTTGGATGCCTTTCCCGGAAGTTTTGAGCTCATCTGTGGTGCTTTTCCATTTTTCCCGATTTACGGGATTTTAGTTGTTCGGAAAATAAGAAGTCGGACTTCAGCGTTGCTGAAAAATATGAAATTTTGCAGGTAGTTGGATTGGAATTTTATTGGTGTGTGTACAAAATTTCGGCACAAAACTCAAAAATCAAAATTTCAGCTCAAAGCTCAAAAATCGCACCAATGGCGCCCCAATAGTGCACCAATGGCCCATTGAACCAATGCATAAGAGCAGTCTCCAAATCCGCCATGTCAAAAGCAACCTAAGATGATTCCACAAATATGGGTATGATTTATAAGGATTTTTGGATGCCTTCCCCGGACATTTTGAGTTCATCTGTGGTGCTTTTCCATTTTTCCCGATTTACGGGATTTTAATTGTTCCATAAACGAAAAGTCGGACTTCCACATCTCAGAAGATTAGGAAATTTTGCAGGTATTTGGATTGGGTTTTTATTGATTTGTGTAGAAATTTCAGCTCAAAACTCAAAAATCAAAATTTCTGCTCAAAACTCAAAAATCGCACCAATGGCGCCCCAATAGCGCACCAATGGCCCAGCGAACCATTGCATAAGAGCAATCACCAAATCCATCCTGCCAAACGCTACCTAAGATGATTTCACAAATGTGGGGATGATTTATAAGGATTTTTGGATGCCTTCCCCGGACATTTTGAGCTCATGTGAGGTGCTTTTCCTTTTTTTCCCGATTTACGCGATTTTAATTGTTCCAAAAATAAAAAGTCGGACTTTCACATCTCATAAAAATCTTAGATTTTGCAGGTACTTGGACTAGATTTTTATAGGTGTGTGTAGAAAATTTCAGCTCAAAACTCAAAAATCAAAATTTCAGCTCAAAACTCAAAAATCGCACCAATGGAGCACCGATGGAGCACCAACGACGCACCAATAGCGCCCCAATAGCGCATAAAATGGCACACCAATGGCGCCCCAATTGCTCACCAATGGCCCAATGAACCAATGCATAATAGCAATCTCCAAATCCATCATGTCAAACGCTACCTAAGAAGATTTCACAAATATTGGAATGATTTATAAGGATTTTTGGATGCCTTCCCCGGACATTTTGAACTCACGTGAGGTGCTTTTCCTTTTTTCCTGATTTACGGGATTTTATCTGTTCCAAAAATAAAAAGTCGGACTTTCACTTCTCATAAAAAATCTAAAATTTTGTAGGTAGTTGGACTGGATTTTTATTCGTGTGTGTCCAAAATTTCATCTCAAAACTCAAAAATCAAAATTTCAGCTCGAAACTCAAAAATCGCACAAATGTCGCCCCAATAGCGCACCAATGGCGCCCCAATAGCGGACCAATGGCCGAGTGAACCAATGCATAAGAGCAATCTCCGGATCCATCATGTCAAATGCTACGTAAGATGATTCCACAAATATGGGTACGGTTTACAAGGATTTTTGGATGCCTTCCCCGGACATTTTGAACTCATCTGAGTTGCTTTTCCATTTTTCTTGATTTAAGGGATCTTAATTGTTCCAAAAATAAAAATTCGATAATCCATTTCTCAGAAAAATCTGAAATTTTGCAGGTAGTTGGACTGGATTTTTAATCGTGTGTGTACAAAATTTGAGCTCAAAATTTAAAAATCAAAATTTCAGCTCAAAACTAAAAAATCGCACCAATAGCGCACCAATAGCGCACCAACAGCGCACCAATGGCGCACCAATGAGCAATCTCCAAATCCAACATGTCAAATGCTACCTAAGACAATTCCAAAAGTATGGGGATGATTTATAAGGATTTTTGGATGCCTTCCCCGGACATTTTGAGCTCATCTGAGGTGCTTTTCCATTTCTCCCGATTTACTAGATTTTAATTGTTCCAAAAATATAAAATCAGACTTCCACATCTCAGCAAATCTGAAATTTTGCAGGTAGGTTGTTTGGATTTTTTATTGGTGTGTACAAAATTTCAGCTCAAAACTCAAAAATCGCACCAATGGCTCACCAATGGCGCCCCAACAGCGCATCAGTGGCCCAGTGAACCAATGCATAAGAGAAATCTCCAAATCCACAATGTCAATTGCTACCTAAGATGATTCCAAAAATATGGAGATGATTTATAAGGGTTTTTGGATGCCTTCCCCGAACATTTTGAGCTCATCTGAGGTGGTTTTCCATTTTTTTACGATTTACGGGATTTTAATTGTTCAAAAAATAAAAAGTCGAACTTCCACAACTCAGAATAATCTGAAATTTTTCAGGTAGTTGGATTGAATATTTTAAGGTGTGTGTACAAAATATGAGCTCAAAACTCAAAAATTAAAATTTCTGCTCAAAACTCAAGAACCGTATCAATAGCGCACCAATGGCGCCCCAATAGCGCACCAATGAGCAATCTCTAAATCCACCATGTCAAATGCTACCTAAGATGATTCCACAAATGCGGGGATGATTTATAAGGCTTTTTGGATGCCTTCCTCAGACATTTTGAGCTCATCTAGGGTGCTTTAACATTTTTCCCGATTTAAGGGACTTTAGTTGTTCCAAAAACGAAAAGTCGGACTTCCACATCTCAGAAAATTCTGAAATTGTTCAGGTAGTTGGATTGGGTTTTTTTTGGTTTGTGTTAAAAATTTCAGCTCAAAACTCAAAAATCGCACCAGTGGCGCCCCAATAGCGCACCAATGGCGCACCTATAGCGCACCAATGGCGCTACAATGGCGCACCAATGTCCCTTTGCACCAATGCATAAGAGAAATATCCAAATCCACCATGGGACATGCTACCTAAGATGCTTCCACAAATATGGGGATGATTTATAAGGATTTTTAGATTCCTTCCCTGGACATTTTGAGCTCGTCTGAGGTGCTTTTCCATTTTTGCCGATTTACGGGATTTTAATTGTTCCAAAAATAAAAAGTCGGACTTCCACATCTCAGAAAAATCTGAAATTCTGCTGGTAGTTGGATTGAATTTTTATTGGTGTGTGCATAATATTTCAGCTCAAAACTCAAAAATCAAAATTTCAGCTCAACACTCAAAAATCGCACCAATAGATAACCGAAGGCGCACCAATAGCGCCGCAATGGCACCCCAATAGCACACCATTGGCCCAGTGAACCAACGCATAAGAGCAATCTCCAAATCCAGCATGTCAAATGCTACCTAAAATGATTGCACAAATATGGGGAGGATTTATATGGATTTTTGGATGCCTTCCCCGGACATTTTCAGCTCATCTGAGGTGCTTTTCCATTTTTCCCGGTTTACGGTATTTTGCACCAATGGTGCAGTGAACCAATGCAGAAGAGCAATCTCAAAATCCACCAAGTCAAATGCTACCTATGATGCCTCCACAAATATGGGGATGAATTGTAAGGATTTTTGGATGCCTTTCATGGACATTTTGAGCTCATCTGAGGTGCTTTTCCATTTTTACCGATTTACGGGATTTTAATTGTTCCAAAAATAAAAAGTCGGACTTCCACATCCCAGAAAAATCGGAAATTATGCAGGTAGTTGGGACTGGATTTTTATTGGTGTGTGTACAAAATTTCAGCTCAAAACTCAAAAATTAAAATTTCAGCTCCAAACTCAAAAATCGCACCAATAGCGCACCAATGAGCAATCTCCAAATCCACCATGTCAAATGCTACATAAGTTGATTCCACAAATATGTGGACGATTTATAAGGATTTCTGGATGCCTTCCCCGGACATTTTGAGCTCATCTATGGTGCTTTTCTAGTTTTCCTGATTTTTGGGTTTTTAATTGTTCTAAAAATAAAAAGTCGGACTTCTAATTCTCAGAAAAATCTGTAATTTTTCAGGTAGTGGTATTGCATTTTCATTGGTCTGTGTACAAAATTTGCGCTCAAAACTCAAAAATCAAAATTTCAGCACAAAACTCAAAACTCCTACCAATAGCGCGCCAATAGCGCACCACTGAGCACTCTCCAAATCCACCCTGTCAAATGCTACCTAAGATGGTCCCTTAAATATTGGGATGATTTATATGGATTTTTGGATGCCTTCCCCGGACATTTTGAGCTCATCTGTGGTTCTAATCCATTTTCCCGATTTACGGGATTTTAATTGTTCCAAAAATAAAAAATCAGACTTGCACTTCTCATAATAATCTGAAATTTTGCAGGTAGTTGGATTGGATGTTTATCGGTGTTTGTACAAAATTTAAGCTTAAAACACAAAAATCAAAATTTTAGCTCAAAACTCAAAAATCGCACTATTGCGCACCAATAGCGCATCAATGGCCCAGTGAACCAATGCATAAGAGCAATCTCCAATACCGCCATGTCAAATGCAACCTATGATGATTTCCACAAATGTGGGGATGATTTATAAGGATTTTTGGATGCCTTCCCCGGACATTTTGAACTCATCTGAGGTGCTTTTCCATTTTTTCCGATTTACGGATTTTTAATTGTTCCAAAATTAAAAATTCGGACTTCTACATCTCGTAAAAATCTGAAATTTTGCAGGTAGTTGGAATGAATTTTTATTCGTGTGTGTACAATTTCAGCTCAAAACTCAAAAATTAAAATTTCTGGTCGAAACTCAAAAATCGCGCCCCAATAGCGCACCAATGAGCAATCACCAAATCCACTATGTTAAATGCTACCTAAGATGATTCCAAATACATGGGGATGATTTTTAAGGAGTTTTGCTTGGCTTCCTTGGACATTTTGAGCTCATCTGAGGTGGTTTTCCATTTTTTTTACGATTTACGGGATTTTAATTGTTCAAAAAATAAAAAGTCGAACTTCCACAATTCAGAATAATCTGAAATTTTTCAGGTAGTTGGATTGAATTTTTTTAGGTGTGTGTACAAAATTTGAGCTCAAAACTCAAAACTTAAAATTTCTGCTCAAAACTCAAGAACCGTATCAATAGCGCACTAATGGCGCCCCAATAGCGCACCAATGAGCAATCTCTAAATCCACCATGTCAAATGCTACCTAAGATGATTCCACAAATGCGGGGATGATTTATAAGGATTTTTGGATGCCTTCCTCAAACATTTTGAGCTCATCCAGGGTGCTTTTACATTTTTCCCGATTTAAGGGATTTTAGCTGTTCCAAAAACAAAAAGTCGGACTTCCACATCTCAGAAAATTCGGAAATATTTCAGGTAGTTGGATTGGGTTTTTGTTGGTTTGTGTTAAAAATTTCAGCTCAAAACTCAAAAATCGCACCAGTGGCGGCCCAATAGCGCACCTATAGCGCACCAATGGCGCTACAATGGCGCACCAATGTCCCATTGCACCAAAGCATAAGAGAAATATCCAAATCCACCATGGGACATGCTACCTATGTTGCTTCCACAAATATGGGGATGATTTATAAGGATTTTTGGATTCCTTCCCTGGACATTTTGAGCTCGTCTGAGGTGCTTTTCCATTTTTGCCGATTTACGGGATTTTAATTGTTCCAAAAATAAAAAGTCGGACTTCCACATCTCAGAAAAATCTGAAATTGTGCTGGTAGTTGGATTGAATTTTTATTGTTGTGTGCACAATATTTCAGCTCAAAACTCAAAAATCAAAATTTCAGCTCAACAGTCAAAAATCGGACCAATAGAGCACCGAAGGCGCACCAATAACGCCGCAATGGCACCCCAATAGCACACCATTGGCCCAGTGAACCAACGCATAAGAGCAATCTCCAAATCCAGCATGTCAAATGCTACCTAAAATGATTGCACAAATATGGGGAGGATTTATATGGATTTTTGGATGCCTTCCCCGGACATTTTCAGCTCATCTGAGGTGCTTTTCCATTTTTCCCGGTTTACGGTATTTTAATTGCTCCAAAAAAAAA